>JABUQX010027596.1:0-38467 GCA_015478945.1 Trachelipus rathkii | reverse complement strand
CACTCTAAACTATTCAGCAGAAATCATGGGTCCACTTTCTCAGGAAGGGTGTCAATAAGGTACCGAAAAAAACTCTATAGTTATGGGCTTAACAGCCATCCTGGAGGTATCAAAGGTAAGAGCGTTCGGACTTTCCTTCAGTGAGTCGCTTAACGTTCGAATTCTTTTTCCTTTGAAGCTAACAAGAAAACTATTTACTGTTGAGATCATTTCTAGGGACTTAAGAGCTTGTTGAGAAGACTTGTATATTGTTTGCAAATATTTCGCTCGAACTCGAGGCAATCTTCAGGCAGCAAAATGAAATTAATTTGTTAGGAACGGCTGTGAAAATGTTTTTGTTATAGTTTCACATATAATAAAAACGATGTATATAGCAAAAAAAAATAAATTTTAACATATAAAGTAACTTCACAATGTGTCAAAAAAAGTTCTATAAAAATACACAACAGAAAATATTTCATCTAAACTTCAAGAAAAATCATGTCACTTCTCAGAAAGGGTGTCCATTAGGTCCGAAAAACTCTAAGTAGGGGGCTTACAGCCATCTTGGAGGTTCAAAGGTAGAGCGTCGGACTTTCCTCTCAGAGTCGCTTCGTCGAATTTTTTTTCCTTATGAAGCTGAAGAAAAATTATTCTTGCGAGATCATTTCGTCAGGATTAGGAGCTTGGTTGAAGGATCTAAAAAAATGGTTTGAAGAGGCTGTTTCCAGATCCGGAAGGCCTCTTAGGCAGAAATGAAATTTAATTTATCTGTGGGAAGGCTATGATGAATATTTTGTTAATAGTTTCACAATAATATAAAACGATGTATAATAGCCAAAAAAAATTAAAATTTAAACATATAAAAAAGCAACTTCACAAATGTGTCAAAAAATCTATAAAAAGGACACACATTAAAATACTGATCTAAACTATTCCAGAGAAAAATCATGTCACTCTAGAAAGGGGTGTCTATAAGTCGAAACTCTAAAATTCAGGGGGCTTACAGCCATCCTGGAGGTTCAAAGGTTAAGAGCGGTTTCGGAATTTCTCTCAGAGTCGCTTCTTCGAATTCTTTTTGGTTTGCAAGCTCAAGGAGCTATTTATATTTTCTGTGCTCATTTCTTCAGAACTTAAGAGCTTATGTGTGAAGACTTGTATATTGTTGCAAATTCGCCTCCGAATCGAGGCATCTTCAGGCAGTAATTGAAATTAATTTGTGGGAAGCTATGATGAATGTTTTGTTAATAGTTCCACCATATAATAAAACGATGTATAATAGCCAAAAAAATTAAAATTAAATATAAGTAACTTCAACAATGGTCAAAAAAGTTCTTATAAAAAGACACAAAACAGAAATACTTCATCTAAACTTCTCCAGGAGAAAAATCATGTCCACTTCTCAGAAAGGGTAGTCCATAAGTCCGAAAAACTCTAAGGTGGGGCTTACAGCAATCCTGGAGGTTCAAGGTAAGAGCGTCGGACATTCCTCTCCAGAGTCGCTTCGTCGAATTCTTTTCCTTTGAAACTAGAAGGGAAAATTATTTCCTGCTGAGATCATTTCTTAAGGACTTAAGAGCTTTGTTGAAGACTTGTATATATGTTGCAATATTTCGCTCCGAACTCGAGCATCTTCAGCAGAATGAAATTTCATTTTATTATATCGTTCAATTGATGAAATATTTGTTAATAGTTACGTATATATAATAAAAAGATGTATAATAGCCCAAAAAAATTTAAAATTTAAAATATAAAGTAAACTTCACCAAATGTGTTCAAAAAGTCTATAAAAACCAAAGAAAATACTTATCTAAAAATTCCAGAAGAAAATCATGTCCACTTCTCGAAGGGTGTTCATACAGTCGGAAAACTCTAAAAGTAGGGGTTAACGCCATCCTGGAGGTCAAGGTAAGGAGCGTCGGCTTTCCTTCAGAAGTCGCTTCGTCGGAATTCTTTTTTCTTTTGAAGCTAAGAGAAAATTATTCCTGTTGAGATCATTTCTTCAGGACTAAGAGCTTTGTTGGAGGACTTGTATATTGTTGCAATTATTTCGCTCCGAATCGACGGCATCTGTAGCAGAAATGAAATTTTTGTGGAACGGTTTATTGATGAATATTTGTTAAATTAGTTCACAATATAAAACGCCGATATAATAGCCAAAAAAATTTAAATTTAACATATAAAGTTTAACTTCACAAATGTGTCAAAAAGCTCCAGAAAAGACACAACAGAAATTACTTCATCTAAACTATTCCAGAAGAAAAATCATGTCTTCTCAGAAAGAGTGTCCATAAGTCCGAAAACTTTAAAAGTAGGGGGCTTACAGCTTGGAGGTTCAAAGGTAAGAGCGTCGGACTTTCTGAGAATCGCTTTAGTCGAATTCTTTTTCCTTTGAAAGCTAAGAAGAAAATTATTCCTGCTGAGATCATTTCTTCAGGACTGAAGAGCTTTGTTGAAGACTTGTATTTTGTATGTATATTCGCCTCGAACTCCGAGGCAATCTGTCAGGCAGAAATGAATTTACTTTGTGGGAACGGTATTGATGGATGTTTTGTTAAATAGTTCACAACTATAATAAAACGACACTGTATAATAGCCCATAAAATTTAAAATTTTAACATATAAAGTAACTTCACAAAATATGAGTCAAAAAAGTTCTATAAAAGACACAACAGAAAATACTTGATTCTACTAGTAATTTTAATAAAATAACTTCTCAGAAAGGGTGTCCTTAGTCCGAAAAACTCTAAAGTAAGGGGGCTTACAGCCATTCCTGGAGGTTCAAAGGTTAAGAGCGTTTGGATTTCCTCTCAGAGTCGCTTCGTCGATTCTTTTTCCTTTGAAGCTAAGAAGAAATTATTCTCTGGATCATTTCTTAATGGACTTAAGAGCTTTGTGAAGACTTGAATATTGTTGCAAATATTTCGCTCCGAATCGAAGCTCTCAGGGCAGAAATGAAATTTTATTTGTAGGGAACGGCTATGATTGAAATATTTGTTAATAGATTCACCATATAATAAAACGATGTTATAGAGAAAAAAAAACTTTAAATTAACATATAAAGTAACTTCACATATGTGCGAAAAAAGTCAATATGTTTGTTAAAAATACTTTCATTTTTGTTTTGTATATTTCACATTTTATTGAGTTTCTGTTGTGTCTTTAGAAGTTTTACGAACCTTTGTAAAATTACTTTTCTTTTGTTTAAAATTTTAATTTTTTTTCGTTTAACTTCTGGTTTATCATAATGAAATAATATAATAATAAATAATAATGATAATTAATAAATAAAAATATAATAATAATAATATAATATAATAATAATTAATAATAATAATAATAATAATAAATAATCGAATAATAATAAATAATAAATAATATAATAATATAATAATAATAATAATAATATATGAATAATAATAATAATAATAATAATAAAATCAATATAATATAATAATAAGATAATAATAATAATAATAATTAATAATAATTAATATAATATAATAATAATAATAATATAATAATAATAATAATTAATAATAATATAATAAGATTACAATTAATATAATAATAATAATAATAATAATATATTATAATAATATAATAATAATAAAATAATAATAATTATATTAATAATAATAAATAATAATAATATAGTAATAATAATAATATAATAATATAATATAATTAATATTAATAATAATATATAATAATAATAAAATATAATAATATAATAATAATAATAATATAAAGAAGCAGTCGAATAATTTAAAATTAGAATCATTGCATTTTGAACATCTCTATTGTGTAGAAGGATTTAAAATCTTATTAAAATTATTATTAATATCATTAATATTATTATTATTATTATTTAATTATTCATTAATATTATTATTATTTAATTATTATTAATTATATTATTAATTTATTATTAATTCTATTATTGTATTTTTATCAATATCATTATTATTATTATTATTATTTATTATTTATTATATTTATTCAGATTATAAATATTTTATCTATATATTATGATTATTAGTATTATCATATATATTGTGATATAATTATTTTTTTATTCGTTATTAATATATTATTATATTATATTATTATTTTATATTTTATTATTATTATTATATTATTACTTTTATTATTGTAGTAGTAGTACAGTAGTAGTAGTGTAGTAAGTAGTAGTGTACGTAAGTCTTGTAGTAGTTGTAAAGTACATATCAAATAACTACTACTACAAAAATCAAATAATAATTAATAATAATATAATAATAATAATAAATAATAATAATAATATAATAATAATAAATTAATATAATAATAATATCAATAATAATATCAATACATTATAATTAAAAGCAGTATTAATTTTTTATTATCTACTATCAAGCCTATAAAATTCATATTTTAGAAGTAAACCTTTAGTTCGATAAAAAAAATGAAAGATCCCATAAATCACTTACATTAAAACTAAAAGAAAATCAGCACACACGCACACAACAGCACCACACCACAAACACTTTTGTTTATATATAATATATACTATTAGAACTATATATATAATAATATATACTATAATATATATATATATAGGTATAATAATATATAATATTTATATATATAATAATAAATACTTACTATATAATATTTATTATATATATATTATTAATATATATATATTTAGATTATATATATAATTACAGTAATATAAATATTTATACTAATATATTATATATTAATATACTTTACAACTCTTATAATAATAATACTAATATATAAATAATATAAATATCACTATAAAATATATATAATTATATATATATATCTCATATAATAATATATATAAGTATATATATATACTATAGTATATATATAATATATATACTATTTAATATATATATTAAATAAATACTAATATTATATATATATATAGTATATAATTAACAATTTAATTATATATCTATTATATATAAATAATAATACATAATATACTTATATATAATGTATATATACATTATAATAAATATATATACTTATATATATAACCTTAACTGCGTCTTTGTTGTTATATGTTATATAACTGGCATAATATCTAACGCACGAAAAGAGAAAGGAAATGTTATTATTGGTGCGCAATTATCGAATATCTCGGCTATAAAAATGATGCGATATGTTTTATTTTAATTAAATATTATTATATGGTATTTGCAAGGCAATTTATCATTTGCTGGGGACTGAGAGTCACGAGCCCTGCGCGCCGGGCACGATAAATCAATCGAAAGCAAAATAGAAGGAATCCCAAAATAGAAAGACTCCAAAGAAGCAAAGATAGAAAGACGCCAAGATAGAAAGAGTCCAAAGATAGCAAAGATAGAAAGAAAGAAGAAGATAAGAGAAGAAGAAGAAGCTAACTTTTTAGGTCTTGGTCTTCGTAAATAGCGACACTGCTATGCATATTAAATGTTAGACCTTACTACGCCTAATCATACGGGATTTTCTTCCCCTTAAAATAATGAATAGGAAAATACAGGGGGAAAAAGTTAGGCAACTCGAAAATGAAAATAATAAAATATGAATGCAGTGTTTATTATTAAAAATGGGGAAGCTGATGGGAAAATACATATGTGGATTTAAGTGTTTGTTATAAATCGGGGAATGAGATGGAAAGTAATATGTGGAATGTTGGATGAAATTATATATAAATAAAGAATGAATAAAAAGAAAATAAAAAAAATAACAGAAAAAATAGAAAATACAAATATGAAATAAGAACAAGAAGAATTGATGAATACTTGTATTAAAGATATAGAGAAGGAAGAGAAGAAAGTCATAACGGAAAAGCATGTTGAAGAGTGTTAAGAAAGAAGCTCGTAACGATTTGAAGACGGAAGTGGTAGTTCAAGGGTGACATTCATGCTATGTTTATAAGTACCTCTCCCCTCCTTACAGAAGACCAAGGAAGATGAGGAGGCTATCTTTTAGTCGGTGTCCTCTGCGACTAATTTTATTATAAAAGCAGACTAATGGTTCTCCCTTGGTTGCAACAAAAGGGGAGTTTCAAGTATTTTTCTCCTCAAGGAGGAAAACATCAAAGCTTTTATTGTAATTATTTGATGTTATTATAGTGTGGAAATGTTACAATTACTTAACTAAAATGTTTAAACTAACGCGCTCTTAAATTAAATGTTCAACATAAAGACTCTTTGAAAATGATTTCTTAGACACTATATAACGTATATATATATATACTTATATATATACTATATATATTATATATATTATAATATTAATATATATAATATATATTATATATATATATATTAAATTATATAATTATATATATATATATATATATTAATATATATATATATTATGTGCTATATTATATTATATATTATAATTATATATAATATATATATATATACATATATATATTAATATATATATATATGATATATATATATATATTATATAATTATATTTGCCTGCAATCATGACCCAAGGCTTTATGACCGCTTTGTTGTAGTTAAAAAACTATTCTGGCACCTCTTTAACAGCAGATTATTGGCTTGCATTTCAGCAATCATATTTGAACTTTGTCCAAGAATTAACTTTATAGGCCACGTGCACGTTAAAGAGAATATTTATAAGATAGCTTTTGTTTCATCAGAAACCTCTTCAGTCGTATTGGTTCTTTCATCGTGCTTCTAATTACAACTAAATTAAAATCTTGTTAACGTTCCTTTAGGTGACTGTGACATGGGCGGAGGCTACAGGCATTCTTGAACCGTTTTCAACAATCTTTGGATTCTTTTTGTTCGCAATATTTAAATTTTGAAAACCTCATTCATCCTCAAACTACTATGAGCGAAGAAAGACAATGACGGGGGGAAGGGAAGGGGAGTTAAACCATTATTGTTTAAAGGGGGTTATTGTTATATGTGTTGTTATTCGTGTGAGGATGTTTTTCTTCATATTGCTGTATTATATTTTTTATTGTAATTGAATGATGGGTTAATAGCTTGTGTTGTAGTTTATCAAGGGTGTGTTCACCTTTGAGGGTGTTATAGGTGTCAAATTGATTTATGCAAAAAGTTTCTATTATTTTTCTTTTATGTTAGTTAGGAATGTGTACGAGAGGATGCATGGCAGTGGTGATGACTTTGTGATTGTATTGTGATCTGTGAGTCACTAGAGATGAGTTCTGGTTGTCGTTTCGTAAGTCGTAGGTATGCTGGTATTTTCGTCTGTCGTAGTCATTTGTCTCTCCTATGTAGGTCTTGTGGCAATGATTACATGCTATTGTGTATATGCATTGTTTTGGTATAGGGTGTGGTTTGGGTGGATGGAAAAGTTTTTTGAGAGGGAGTGCATTAGTATTGGTTAGTATAATGTTATGGGGGATGTATTTTTTAATTTGTTGTGATGTTTTGGTTGGGATGGGGAGGTAGGAGGAAATTGTAGGAGTATTTTGTGCATCTGGAGTGAGTTGTGTGTTGTAGTTTGTTTTGGCTTTCCTATATGCTTTGTTAATGATATGGTTTGGATATTGTAATTTTTGAAATGTAGTTCTGATGAAGTTGGTTTCATTTTTTAGATTAATGGATGAACAAATTCTGAAGGCGCGAGTATATAATGAGGTGAGAGTTGCTATTTTTATAGTTGTGGAGTGAGATGATAGCCAATGTATGTATGATGGTCTAGATGATGGTTTACGGTATACCGAAAAGTTAAGATAGAAAGAATTGTGCCAGGAAATGAGTGTGTCTAAAAAAGGTAGAGAAGAATTGGTGGGGTGTTCTAAAGTGTACTGTATGGTGGGGTGTATTCTGTTTATTTGTTGTAAGATGTTGTTTGGGTCTATGTTGTGAGGTAGGGAGACGAAAAGCACTCCCTCTTCAAAAAAACTTTTCCAAATCCACCCAAACCACACCCTACCGGAAACAATGCATATAACAATAGCTTTAATCATTTGCCACAAGACACTACATAGGAAGAGACAAATGACTTCGACAGACGAAAATACAACATACCTAAACGACTTACGAAAAGCCAAGAGAACTCATCTCTAGTGACTCACAGATCACAATACAATCACAAAGTCATCACCACTGCCATGCATCCTCTCGTACACATTCCTAACCAACATGAAAGAAAAATAATAGAAACTTTTAGCATAAATCAATTTGACACCTATAATACCCTCAAAGGTGGTCAGTTGTCTAAAACAACAAGTAGCAACTAGGAGATGATGAATAAATGCATGAAAATGACCCGTAAAATTTAAAATTTTTTTCGAAAAAAGATTTTTTCCAAGATCAAAATTATTAAACAGAGATTTATAATTCAAAAATAAGATGTATATTAGATACCATTGGATAGCAATCTTTCAGTAATTAAAAAAACTATTTAATTACTGTTGTAATACTATCCGTAATAATATTTTTATTATCAGTGTTCTGAACTTTGCCAAGGTCTCGCCGGCGAGTTGGCAAAAGACGTAATTTATTTGAAGGCTCATTTTTGTCACATTCTATTAATAAGTGACCCTGGGATCAAATTAAAGGAACATAATTTTTAATATTAATCATCAAATTGGCTGAAAAAATATTCCAGGGGTTCGCATAGGACCAAATGCCGGAGTATATATATATTTTATATATATAACTTATATATATATATTATATATATATATATTATATAATATTATATAATATTTATTATATATATATATATATTTATATAATATTATAATATATATACTATATATATATATTATCAATATATATATATATATATACTATATATTATATATATATACTATATATATATGATAAAATATACCAAATACACAATATATATTATAATATATATATATATATATATATCTATATATACTAATATATCTAATATATATAATATAAATATAATAATTATTTATATTTAACCCATATACATACCTATAAATATTAACAACAACATATCAATACTATATATACATATCATTACTATATTATAATATATAACAATATACTATATATCATAATACTACTATATATATTATTATATTATAATATATATATATCTATATATATGATATATATATACTATATAAACACAACTATTATATATATATAATAAAATCTATTATATATAATATATTATAATATATATACACCAACTATTATACCTATATATATATATTATATTATATATATATATATATATGAATTTATTATATATATAAATATAATATATATATATATATTTAATTTATATATTAGATATATATATATATATATATATATATATATATTAATTATAATATACTATATATACTATATATATCTATATTATATATATATATACATATTATATATTTATATATATATATATATATCATATATATTTAATATATAATTATATATTATATATATTATTATATATATATATTAATATAATATATATAGCTATATATATTATATATATATATGAATATGTGTGTGCGTGTGTGTGAATGTGGTCATTTATTATTTTACTTGTCATTCACTCTAACCATTTAGAGAGATTACATATAATTTTATGAGCAACTATTAAGCATTTTATATATTTAGATGACGAATAAATGTATATTTAAGAGGCTGCCGCAAGCTGTGAGGAAAACAATATGTTATTAAAGTTTCGCCTCGAAATCATCACATTACATTTATTGATATTTCTGTAGGAAGAGGCTGAGCATTCTCTTGTCCTTGCTTAAGACTTTAGTCTGTCCGGTCTTTAGGAGCGTATTTGGTATTCAATAACAGCCTCAATGTCGATGATGTTCTTCGTCTTCACCGGCAATTTCTTAGTGGCAGAGCGGACGACGCTTTATCTTCTTAGAGAATAAGTTTTCGTGGAAACCTCGTTCAGAAGAGACTTGTAGCAGCAACAGGTGGTAAAAGCGGACTACCTAATCCTTTTATATTAAACTTCAGCTTCCGAGGTAGATCTCAGGATAATTAGTTAGCTTTCTGGATGCAGATGGGACTTTATCTCAATTTATGAAGAATCTTGGCTGCCTTGTGTCTTATAAAATGCTGCAGGTGCTCTCGGAATTGCCTACTCTGAGATTTGGTGTCGCGAGCAAGATATCTAAATTCAAACTTCTACGCGTATGTAAAAAGAAAAATAAAAAAAAATGAATAAAAAAAGCGAAAAGCAAATTTTTATTGTCTAACTTTGAAGAAATTTACATGAGCTCAAACACTGAGAAAGGAAGCTAATGAATTGCATGTGAGGAAGAATATTTCCATTCAACTTTATGTTAATACAGTTAAGAAAGATTCATTTCGGGATAATTTATTTCTTATATTGATTATTAAAACAACCTTTAATTTTTCCTTCTTATTTTTTATGTTTATTTCTTGTTTTATTCAAATTTTTAATACCTTAAAAAGTTAAGTCTTTCATTTTTATGAGAATTCTTAATAGTTTTGAGGCAGACTTTATTACATGAGTCTCTTCAAATGTTTTTTTTTTCTTTCTCTCTTTTGTTTTTTATTTATTTATTTTAATTTTGCTTCTTCATAAAACAGTTTATTTATACTTATTAATTTCATGGATTTTTCAAAATTAAAAATAGCTCATTATAATTTGTTTATTTTGTTTATTTATTTCACATTAAATCATTTAATATTAACATTATTATTATTATTGTTATTATTATTATTATTATTATTATTATTATTAATTATTATTATTATTTTATTATTTATTATTATTATTATTATTATTATTTATTAATTATTCATAATATTATTATTATTATTATTATTATTATTATTATTATTATTATTATTATTATTATTATTATTATTATTATTATTATTATTATTATTATTATTATTATTATTATTATTATTATTATTATTAATATTCTAATATTAAATTATTTACACGTGTTAACATTTTATTGTTATTTTTATTATTATTTTTTTATATTATTTATTATTATTTATTATTTTTATTTTTTATTATTATTATTATTATTATTATTATTTTATTATTATTTTATTTATCTATTAAATATTATTGATTTTAGATCGAAAGCTTTTGATACAATAAACCATGAATATCCTGATACTCAAATTAAATAAGCTGGGCTTCAATGGCATGAATTTACAGTGTTTTAAAACATCTGAAAGAAAGAACTCATTATTTCAAGCCTGGCTGATACATTCTCTTGCATACAACAACAAACAAAATGGCTGTTCCACAAGGTTTCTTATTAGGACCACTACTTTTCTGTCTATATAAAAATGATCTAAGCAACTCCCACAACTGCTTCGCTGTTCTATTTTAATTGATGACAAAAAACCACGAAACCCTCTATTAGAAAAAAAGATGAAAGCACTCTGTCAAATATCATGACATGGATTGATGCAAATAAACTATAAAATTTGCCAAAAACTTCGTCATAATAAGCAACAGAAAGGTAGGAAATATTTTTAAATCAAAATAAATGTCAGAATTAACCAAGACAAATAATGCAAAACTTGAAGTGGAAATTGACAAAAAAAAAAAAATAAATAAATAAAATAAAACCGTTAAAGACCACATAAACTCATTAGTAGCAAACTAGCAAAATACATTATGCACTGGTAAAATAAAATATATCACATTATTGCACACTTTCATCCCCACTTACTTTACTGCCTTCCGGTGTACGGAACAACTTAACAAACACCTATTAAATCGCAGCAATGCAAAAGCGTATTATACGTCTATTTAGTAGAAACAGATTTTTATAGTCATACACCACCTCTGTTTAAAAAACTTTACATATTTCAATTTGAATATCGCCTTAATCTCCTCCTCCTAAAAGAAATACACAAAATAATCCATAAGAAAACCTGTGAGTTTCTAAGAGAAAATCATCTAAAGAATAAAATTGAAGGAAGAGCTAATCTTCGAAATAAAAACTCCTATCTACAGATTTTTAAAGGCACGCCAAACATTATGTTACACCTCTCTTCTGCTCTACAATAATTTGCCCGATGATATAAAAATGAAACCAATAATGTTATGTATACATGCAAAATAAAAGAAATGAATATAAACTCGTACAGAATTATTATTATTATTATTATTATTATTATTATTATTATTATTATTATTATTATTATTATTATTATTATTATTATTATTATTATTATTATTATTATTATTATTATTATTTATTTTTTTATTATTATTATTATATATTATTATTATTAGTATGGCTAACGATTTGGACGTGTTGGTCACTTCTGAACCCAACGCTGATATTCTACCATTTCCCTTTGACCTTTTTTGAGCCCAATTTTTTACTGCTTTGACCTTTTTTGACCTTTACTTTTTTGGGCAACCTTTTTTGACCCAAATTTTCTTACCTGACCTTGACCTTTTGGGGCTTTGACCTTTTTGGGATTTACTTTTTTCGGCCACCCCTTTGATATTCCATGGGTCATTTATTTGGCAACGGTATTTATTTGGGCGACCTAAATTTATTTGAGCCAACCTAACTTAATTTCAGGCAACCCTATTATTTAGCACCTTATCGAAAGAAAAAGGGTGCGCCAAGGGTTTGCCGTCCAGCAACCGTTGTACGATAATTACCCCCTAATTTACGCCCCAATTTTTATTTCGACCGTGGGCATTTTGCCACCGGATAAATTTCTTGGCTAAACTTTGGCGCGTTAAGCCCTTATTTTGGATGTGTTACACCCTTGTCTTGACCATGATATTATCGACCAGCACCCTTTGAGTCTTCCATTGGTCAATTTTGGCCACCGAGTAATTTTAGGCTAACTTTGGGTCTTCCATGGAGTCAAATTTGGGCTACGGGAAATTTTTAGGAGTATCCTTTGGTCTTCCATGGTCATATTTTTTGCCCACGGTCATTTTTGGCTACCCTTGGTCTTCCATGGGTCATTTTTTGCCACGGTAATTTTCGACACCTTTGTGGTTCCATGGGGTCATTTTTGCCCACGGTAATTTTCACCCAACCCTTTGGTCTTCCATGGGGTCATTTGGCCACGGTAATTTTGAATCTCAATTTAGGGGCTTTTAGCCTATTTTTTGATGTCCTCCTATCATGTTTGACATCGATATTTCGATCCTTAACATTGCAAAAAATATACCATGTGGTTCAATTTTGGCCCACGGTATATTTTTGGGCTATCCTTTAGGGGCTTATAGCCTTTCTTGACAGTCTTACTCCTGTATTGACATGATATTTCAGGTTATTCACCCTTACAACCTCTTACCAATCGGGTCAAAATTATGACCCACGGTAATTTTTGCGGTTCTTTAGGCGGCTAATAGCCTAATATTTTGATCGTCAAATTTAACCTGTTTGACCATGATATATTCGGTTTTTACAACTTGCCACAAAAATACTACATGGTCACAAAATTCGACACAATGGTATAATTTAATGTCCTTCTTTAAGGGCTTAGCCCATTTTCTGAATGTCTAACCTTCGCAATTACCATAGATATTTCGTTCTTAACCTTGCCATCATACATGGACGTCAACTTTTGACCCACACGCATAACTTTGATGGCTACATATTGTGGTCCCAATACAACAGTCAAGACAAAGTACCTAGTGAATGTTCTTTAGACCTGTTTACTAATGAAAAAAGATATTAGAATGGTGCCACAGGATGAGTGCCAGGTGAGTGCAAGTTGAAGTGCCAATGAGTGCAAACGCCAGCTGAACAATGAGTCGACCAAAATGAGTGCCAACAGTGAACGTGCCACCATAGTGACAGCAGATGAGTGACCAATAGTGCAACTGGAGTGACACCTTTTTCCAAGCCTTATTCTAGCCTCCCATGAAGCCTAGACTCGCCCTAATATGAGGTCGTCAATACCCCTAAAGGTCCAATAAGGTAATAAGAGGTTCGAATTGGTGATCTTATTACCCAAGAAATTAAAGCTTAGGAATTGCTTTAAAAATCTTTCTACTATGAGTAAGTCTTTTTCTAACACTTACTACATCATATACACTACGACTACTATTACATAAATCTACACTCATGACACTTATACACATCATGCACACTTACAAATCATAAAACCATTAAACATTAAAAAATCACACCCACACACAGACATAATCTACATTCACACACTCGATATATTTTGATGCCTCACTATTGATGGCCTCAACTTTGATGCCTCAACTTTGATGCCTTCAACTTTGATGACCCAAATCATAAATGCATCAGCATTGATGCCAATACCACTTATGAAAGGTTCATCTTTGCACAATAGAAACTCCCAAATCTTATTGATGAACCAGTCAAATTTTAGATCACCATCTAATAAGAAATCGATACATACTTTGATGAAATAACACTTTGATACGCTACATCTACTAACGACACATGTAGAACAAGTTAATATTAATGTCTTCCCTAGATCATAATTGAGAAAACACCAGCAGGGACCGCACATGCGCCCTCCGCGCCAACAAGCCGACAACCAGCCCACAGCAACAGCACGGTGACGATCAACTCGCCGCGGTCCCCGCCCAAGCCAGCAGTAACCCAGCCCCCAAGACAGAGCGATTGCGCCCGCAGGCGCCAATTTTAACCGAGTAACCAGCACCCTGCCGACGTAGCCCGCAGGCTTCAATATTCTGCGGGAATGAAAAATATATATACTTTAAGTTCCATTTTATTTCATACTTAAGCATTTCAAAATTTCTTTCAAAATATATATGAGTCATTCATTTTATTTCATACTTACAACATTTTTTATTAAAAACATTTTTCGCGAACCTAAAACTGAAACTCATTACAGACCATCTATTTAACCACATATATTTATTACACATTATTTTTAACTTAATACTTTTTTAACTCTAATAAATTTTTAAAATGTATTGTAAAAAAAAAAAAATCCATTTATATAATAATCATTTTATTTTACTACAATTGTACGAAATTTTACTAAAAAACATATACATTACATACCTTAAAGCAGTATAATCAGTTAAAACAATATCAGGCTGTTACCCTAAACACCCTAGGAGAAGGGAGATTTAAGTCATAAAAGCTTTGTCATTACTAGCTTTTATCTGCTTTAACTTTCTGCCTTTACTGCTTAACTACCTGTTTGCTTTAACTTCACATACAAATTACAATACCCTATAACAAGCAGTAAAAGCAGTTAAAACAATAAGAGGTGTATACCTAACACCTATTGGGGGGAATTAGTATGCTTTTGTTATGCTTTACTGCTTTTTACTATTTTGCTTTACTGCTTTGTAACTTTCTGCTTACTGCTTTTAACTTTCTGCTTTTACTGCTTTAACTTTCTGTTTATGTTTTAACTCATATATTATTAACACTATATATATATATATATAAATTATGTACTTTAATACTTTTTAATTTATTTAATTATTATTAATTATAAATTTTATTATATTATTATTTTTTACTTATTTTTATTATTTATTTTTATTATTATTTTATATTAAATTTATATATTATTATTTATTTATTTTTATTTATTACTTTTTTATATATATTATTTATATTATATTTTTAATAATATTATTCCTTTATTATTATCTATATTTTTATTTATTTATTTTTTATATTTTTAATCTATTTTTTATTTTAGTGTTATTTACTTCATTGGCCTATTGTTATATTATTATTTAGAACACACCATTCACTATGAAACTATATAACCACACAACTTACACATAACTGACATTACTTCACTATGACACTATTACACAAATTCACTATTGACAACTTACTAACACACACATTCACTATGACACTACGTAAAATTTAGCCATAGAACACTTACATTTACATCTTTATACACACCACACCCACACACACACACACACACACACTACACACACACACACACAACACAACACACACCCAGATATCTACATTACACTACACACAGATATTTAACTTAACACTCAAAACGACACAAGAATTTACTTAACACCCGCAGATTTACTATCCACTCAAACACCGATCTACTTACACCACGTAGAAAATTATAATAAAACAAAATAATTAACGATATAATTTATTAAAACATTTTAATTTTTTTAATTAAACACGAACATTTATATTACTCATTCAAATATAACACTAAAATTATTTCAAAGTTTTCTTAAAATTCTATAATAAAATCAATCATTATCTTTGAACAAAGAATAAATTTTATAAACTGTTAACACTTTTTGTTATAAATTTATATAACTATCAAGTTTTAAAATAACTCTTTTACTAAAATTTATGAAATTTTATTTAAAAACATAATATTTTACGTACTCAAGCAATAAATCAGTAAATAAGTAGAGAACAAGCCCATAGACCCCTCATAACACAAGCTATGCCACATTTAGTTCTCATTACTTTACTGCTTTTACATACATCTTTAGCAATGTAATAAGTATCAAAAATAACAAAATTAACGTTCTTCTCTCTACAACATAAAAAATTTAACTATTTATTAAAATCTTTTCTAATTCTTATTTAAAATAACAAATTACATTTATTTTCATTTATATTATTCGCTCGATGTTAACTAACAAATATTTCAAAGTTCTTTAAATAATTCGGATCATTTCTTTATTTATAATTATAATTATCTATGTACATTGACATCCATCACGAGAAAACACACAAACAACCGCATCCTTCAGATACGAAACTTCGACCTCTCTCTGGTTAAAATGTATTGTTGAAGATAAAAACTACTTTCAGACGCTAAATTTTAGGATAAACCTTTTATGTACCACGAGAGAGCAAATTATAAGACTATTCCAGTGTCAAAACTATATTTCACAGCTTGACTTTTTCTGTCAAAATGCTGGTGCAATAACTACGTTAGGCCAAATCAATTTAGGCCTAAATTTAGGGACAAGCCTTTTCGTATATCCCACACAGCTGAATTTAAGCCTATTCACAGGTTCCACACAAGGTAATATCACGTTAGACAAGGAAAATCGAGAAATCAATGATTAAATTATTATTTTATAATATATTTCAAACTGAAAATGCTGGACATAGAGTAAGATCCATTAAGCAGTTTAAGGAAGGAAATTGTTACCTTTCTTGTGAGATGCGGAAGTAATCCTTATCTACCTAATATGACTCGTAGGTGACCTATGGTCAGGAAATTATTTATTTCGCTTTTTTGCAGTTTTACGTATGTAAAAAATGTTTTTTTCATAATTCCTGCACCTGGAGTCGTGTTATTTAAATAATTAACACTACATTGTAAAATATTTATTTAAGAACACGATAAAAATAAGGATAATAGCAAAACCTTCTACATAATATTAATAGAATTTTAATGTTTTTATCTTACAGTAATTTATATAATATATACTATATATATATATAATAATTATTACCAATATAATAAAATATAAATATATATATAATTATATATATATATATATATATATACTATTCATATATATATATATATAATATATTATATATATATATATTCATATTACCTATATAGAACCAAAATACAATATATAACAGAAGTGCTTAAATATATTTAAATGCATTTTATATATTAAGGTTCATAAATATAATACAGAGAATATTATATACCTATACCAACCACTATCAACACATAAATGTTTATGCATATTTTTATAATCTAAAAATTCTCTAAATCTTTGCAAATATGCCAAATCATTTATATCATTACATCGATGATAAGTTTCGTTGTCTCATTAAATACACTCAGTATTAAACATACCCCGGTAAAAACAGTCCGCTCAGAATTATAATAGTAATATTTACATTCGCGGGTCACCTGCAAGATATATTCTTGCCATTTGTTTTTCAAGTAGACAATCTAAAAATGAATTTCTGTACGTCAATATAGAACTTGGAAGCGAATCGATGAATGTGCGAAATTGGATCAATCAATAAGGTTTTTTCTCTAATGAAACGTTATAGACTTCTTAGGATAACATGGTAATGAATTACGGTTACGAAATTAGATAACATAAATGTCTTCTTCATTTGTATTAACATTCGCTTACGTACCTTTAACATATATTTCATCTGAGCTAGGCCTGAAATGTAGAATCCAAATTATGTAGGTTCAAATACTGCTGTTTATTATTTCATCTCCATAATTAAAAATTCCAACTGATTATGTTTTGAATGCTTATAAAATGCTAGGAGTTAAGTTGCTTAAATCGCCTGGTTTTTGACAGGCTACATAAAACTGTAAATTCGAGTCCCAGTTTTAAAACCACGACTACGAGGCTCTGAGGTCTTAGTTATTCTGAAATAGCCACTCTTCCAGATGTGATATACTATACCAAGTCAAATTCATTGGGACTCACAAAATACGCACTTGGTATATAACAGGAGTCGATCGGGTAGCACACTGAAAAATTCAAATCCATTTTCGGGTTTTCTTTTATATAAGAATTAAACCCTACTCGGGGATTTTGATTTCCCACTGGATAATGTATTGTATTGAGGTATACATGTTAAAGGTAATCATATGATATCACCACTTTAGTAAAAATAGAACACTTTTAATTACAAACCAGAGAGCTTTGTGCACCGCTTAACAGCTAAACGAGTATTAATTTTAAAATGAGTTTGGGTCTGTAAACTACGACAATCACTCAACCCGTATATTCACTTTTCACTATCCAATTCAAGGAAAGGTTCAAGGATATGAAAAACCACACTGTTTTTTAACATACGTAAAAACCAAAAAAGCGATAAAAAAATTCTCGACCAATCACATGCAGAGTCATATAGAGATAAGGACTACTCGTCCACTCACAAGAAAAGTAAACATTTCCTTCTTACCTTGCTTAAAGGATATTACCGATCCAGCATGTTTCAGGATATATTATAAAATAATAATAACATTGATATTAGATTCTTGTCTAACTGGAATTACCTTTTGACTCGGTATTAGGGCTTAAAATTCAGCGTGGGATAGAAAAAGGCTTGTCTAAAAATTATAGGCCTAAATTTAGGCTAACGTAGTTATGATGCACACATTTACAGAAAAGGTCAGTTTGAAATAAATTTTGACCTGGAATTAGGTCTAAATCGCCGGGGTCACAAAAAGATTTAATACTAAATTTAGCTTGAAGTAAGCTTCTATATTCAACACTTTTACACGGAAGAGGTCAGTTTCGCTATCTGTAAAGGAGTGCGGTTTGTATGTCAGTTTCTACGTGACTGGAATTGGTCAATGTACATGTAATAATAATCATAATAAAGGAAAATCGAATTATTTAAAAAACCTTTGAAATATTTTTAGTCAACATCGAGCGAATAACATATAAATGTAAGGGAATAATTGTTATTTTTAAATAAGAACTTAAAAGATTTTAATAAAATTAAATGTTATGTTAGCAGGAAGAACTTATTGTGTTATTTTTATACTTATTACATGCTCAAAGAATGATGAATAAAGCACAGTAGCTCCAATAGAAAAATAACCGTGGCATAGCTTGGATGTAGAGGAACGAGGTGAAGTAGGGAGTTGCCCTTACTGATTCTTACTGATAATAATATTAGCTTTAAGGCTACGAAATAACAAATATATGTTTTTAATAAAATTTCATAAAATATTAAAGTTAAAAAGCTATTTTAAACAACTCAGTAGTTAATAAACAATCTATATAAACAAAAAGTGTTAAACAAGTTAATAAATTTCTTTGTTCAAAAGCATAATGATTATATATATACATACATATTTTTGTTAACTAACCTTCAAAATCTTTTTATAGTTATATTTGAAATGAGTAATATAAATGTTCGTGTTTAATAAAACATAAATGTTTTATAATTATACCGGTTATTATGTTTAAGTAAATTACGTGTGTAAGTAAATCGAGATGTAGTGAGTGTAATAAATTCTGCGGGTGTAACGTAAATCTGTCGCCAACAACCGTGCAGTGTAGTAAATCTGTGCTGTGAGTGTAAGTAAATCTGTGTGTGTGTGTGTGTGATGCTTGTGTGTGTGTGTTGTGTGGTGTGTGTATAAGTGTAAATGTATGCTCTATGGAATTAAATGTATAAGTGTCATGTTGAATGTGTGTATAAGTGTCATAGTGAATGTGTGTATAAGTGTCATAGTTGAATAAGTGTCATAGTGAATGTGTGCTATAAGTGTCCATAGTCGAATGTGTGTTCTAAAATAATACATCAACAATAGGCTTGAAGTAACATACACTAAGTATTAATACATAAAAATTAAAAATAAAATATTACAAAATAATAGAAATCAATAAAATAAATAATAAAAAATAAAATAATAAAAAAAATAAACAATAACTAATAAAATAATTAAACAATATAATAAAATAAATATTAAATAATAATAAAAATAAAATAATAAAAATAAAAATAATAATAAAAATAATACACCAATATAATAAAATAAATTAAAAAGTATTAAACCAAAATAAAAAATAATGTTAAAATAAATATAATGAGTCACATAAACAGTAACATCAGACACGTTCAAAACAGTAAAGCAAAGTAAAGCAGTAAAGCAGAAAGTTAAAGCAGTTTAAAGCAGAAAGTTAAAGCAGTAAAGCAGCAAAACAAAAGACATACTAATCAGCCCTACGGCTATGCTGTATTGTTTTTACTGCTTTACTGCTTTAAGGTATGTAATGTATGTGAGTTAAAGCAGTAAAGCAGTGAGTAATAAACAGTAAAGCAGAAAGTTAAAGCAGTAAAAACAGTAAAACAAAAGCATACTTATCCCCCCTAGGTGTTAGGGTAACACCTCTATTGTTTTACTGCTTTTACTGCTTTAAAGCGATGTAATGTATGTGCAGTTTAAAGCCAAGTTAAAGCGTCGAGCATTAAGCCAGATAAGCAGAAAGTTTAAAGCAAGTAAAGCGGGTAAAACAATAAGATACTATCCCCACTAGGTGTTAAAGGTAACACTCTATTGTTTTACTGAATTTACTGCTTTAAGGTATGTAATGTTAAATGTTTTTTAGTAAAAATTTCGTACATTTGTATAGTAAAAAATAAACATGATATATATATCAGGACACTCTGGATTTAGTAATCATTATGTAACAACTTTTTTAAAATTTAATAAAGTAAAAAGTAATTAAGTAAAAAAAATAATGCTTTAACAAAATAACAATGTGTTAAATACTAGGTCTGTAATGAGTTACGTTTTAGGTTCGCAAAATGTTTTAATAAAAATGTTTAAGTTGAACTAAATGAAATGACTATAGTATATTTGAAAAAGAATAATTCTTTGAAAATGCTTAAGTATGAATAAAATGGATGACTTATTACTAATATATTTTTCATTCCGCCAGTGAATGATTTGCGCCCTGCGGGCGCACGGAGCGGCGGAGACGGGTACGCGGAAAATTGGGCGCCTGCGGGCGCACAGCGGCGGCGGCGGGGACCGCGGCGGCGCGGGGACGCGGCGATCGCACTGCGGGTGCGGGCTGGTTGTCTTATGCGCGGGGGACGCATGCTGCGGCCTGGTGATCCAATTATGATCTAGGGAAGACATTTATATTAACTCTGTTCTTGATGTGGGTTAGAGATGAGCCATCAAAGGTTATTTCATCAAAGATGAATCAATCATCAAAGATGACGTTATCAAAAAAGAGTCATCAAAGATGAGTCATACAAAGACATGAAACCTATCAAAGTATGAACCGGCATCAACTCTGAAGGACAATATTTGCTGGGGCATCAAAGTTGAGGCATCAAAGTTGAAGCCATCAAATTGAGGCATCAAAGTGAACGGATCAAAATAACGAGTGAACATGTGAGATGTAAGTGTGATCTGTGTGTGGGTGTGAGTGTAAGTGTATAATGGCTAGTGTAAGTGTATAAGTGTAAATGCAAGTGTCATAGTGAATGTATGTATAAGTGATATAGTGTATAAGTGTATAAGTGTTAGAAAAGGACTAACTCATAGTAGGAAGACATCCTAGCAACTTGTAATATACCCCAATGAATTCTCATACCTTATTACCTAGGGTAGACACCCATAAGGAGCTATTTCTAGGCTCAGGGGAGGCTAGAAAAGGCTTTGAAAAAAGAATGGCACCTACAAGTCACTAGACCAATAATGCTGGACACTCAACTTGGCACCATATGTGGCACTCACTTGGCACTCCATGTGGCACTCACTTAGGCACTCCCATTGGCTCATTGGCACTCAATTTGGATCACCTGGCACTACTGGCACTCATTAATCACTCATAGAAACACTAATAGAAATCACTAGGTTACTCCCCTAACTTATACGAGTGATTGGAACAATCAAAGCCTCATAAGCGTGGGTTCAAAATTGACCATAGGTATATGAAGGTTAAAGGACGAAATATCATGGTCAAGCAAGGTTAAGACATCAAAAAAGGGCTAGTCCCTAAAGGAAGGACAAAAATTACCGTGGGTCAATTTTGACCCATGTATATAGCAAGGTAAAAACCGAAATATATGGTCAAACAAAAAACCGGTAAAGAACATCAAAAAATTAGGGCAAGCCCACTGAAGGCAAAAGCCCCAAAATTACCGTGGGTCAAATTTGACCCACAGTAATTTATTGTAAGTATAAAGCGAATATCGATGGTCAAACAGGGTAAAGACGTCAAAAATAGGGCTAAGCCCCTAAGGAAGCCAAAAATTACCGTGGAGCCAAATTGACCCATGCTATTAGGGACAAGGTTACAGGACGAAATATACATTGGAATCCAAACCAAGAGTAAAAGACACAAAAATAGGCGCTAAGCCCCTAAAATGAGATCAAAATTAACGTGGGCCAACAATTGACCATGATAACCAAGGGTTGGATGAAAGAATTACCGTGGGCAAAATGACCATGGAAGACCAAAAGGGTTAGGTCGAAAAATTACCCAGTGGGCGCAAAAAATGACTATGGAAAGCACAAGGGATGCCAAAAAATTTTAACAGTCGGGGACAACACAAAAATGAACCCACTGCGAACCAAAAGGATCTACCAACCAAATTTCCCGTGGAGCCAAAATATGACCATGGGAAGAACCATAAAGTGGTTAGCCATAAATTACCGTGGCCAAAATTGACCCATGGAAGACAAAGGGTTGGTCGAAATATCAGGGTCAAACAAGGTTAAGACTTCAAAAAGGGCTAAGCCAATAAAGGGTGAGCCAAAATTTACCGTGGGCAAAAATGGCCCGTCGAAAAAATTAGGAGGGCGTAAAATAGGGGGGTAATACCTACAACGGTTGCTGACGCAAAACCGTTTGGCGCACCCTTTCTTTCGAAAGGGGCTAAAAATTAGGGTTGCCAAAAATTAGGTTGCCAAAAATTGAGGGTTCAGCCAAAAAAACTACCGTGGGCCACAAAAATTGACCATGGAAGATCAAAGAGGTGGCCGAAAAAGGTAAAGTACCAAAAAGGTCAAAGGCCAAAAAGGTCAAGGTCAGGTAAAAAATTTGGGCTCAAAAAAGGTCAAGCCCAAAAGGTAACGAGGTCAAAAAAGGTCAAAAAGGAGGTTTAATCGAAGGGGCTTCAAAAAAGGTCAAGGTCAAGGTAAAATCAGCGTTGGTCAGAATGACCAACACGTCCAAATCGTTATAGCCATACTATTATTATTAATTATTATTATTATTATTATTATTATTAATTATTTATTATTATTATTATTATTATTATTATTATTAATTAAACATAACTTATTATGGCTAATTCTACTTCCATATTTGTGATTATTTTTAATATAATTACTTTATCAATATTATTACTATTAGTTGCTATTGATTAGTATCACTATTGCAAGCAATAAAATTTTAGGTATATATTAATTTTGAGGGCTCGAAGGAAACTAGTGTTTTTCCAGTAGTCCTCCTTCAGAACAGGAGATAGTTCTCTATTACAAAGATGTTGTGTTGGCCTACTCTATTTATAGAAACAAAGAAACTTATAAATGTAATGTTTCATAACCTGAATAAAGTTTTGTGAATTGAATTGAATTGAAATATTATTATGATTACTGCTGTTATTATTATTATTTTTATTGTTGTTGTTATTATTGTAACGAGAATGATAACAGTAATAGTAGCATCATTTCTTCAAGATTATTATTATTATTTTTATTATTATTATTATTATTATTATTATTATTATTATTATTATTATTATTATTATTATTATTATTATTATTATTATTATTATTATTATTATTATTATTATTATTATTTATTATTGATTATTGTTATTGCATTAACAGTGAGATCATCATTAGTAAAACGAAGAAAATTATAACAGCAACAAAGAATGGTTACAAGCTATATAATATATACTATATATATATATATATATTATATATATATTATATTATATATATTATATATATCATATTATATTATTATATATATTATATATATATATATATATATATATTATATATATATATATATATATATATTATTAAAGATTAATCTACTCTGACGTATTTGTATTTATTAGTGCGACACACTTCGCATCAAAGCAAAACTTATAATTATAAAACTTGAATTTAATCTAATAACACTTTGCAAACAATAATTACAAGTTTAAAACAATGTTAAATGTTCTATATATCCATGAGTTAATGGATTATTTAAAACAAATTGCTAAAAGTCCTTTCGACTTCATATCAAAGAAGCCTATTATTCGGCCTGCTCTATTCTTAAAACACCCAACTCTGGAATATGGACTGAACAAAAATATTTCGAAGAATCTGGTGCTGAAATTTTATTTTTCATGAGCAATTGGACTTGCGGTAGCTTAAGTGTTTGAAATATTGTCGTTGAGATTTTATATTAATTCGTGTATTCGAAAAAAAACCTATAAGGAAAAATTTTTGGAACTCTGTTCTGAATTGGCGGTACGATTATAGCAATTATAGCAATATATATATTACTATTATATATATACTATATAATATATATTATATATATATATATATATATATATATATATATATATATATATATTTATATATAATAGTTATATATTATATATATTATTATATATATATATTATATATATATATTAACTATATATATATATATATATATATATAATATTAAACTGAGGTTTATGGCAACATCCATCCATAGCCTTGGCTTACAGAAAATATTCTGATGTAACGAACCATTTTAGACTTAAAGAAGTTTTTATTAATTGTTTTGAAAATAAAGCAAGGAAAATTTTAACGAATGAAGCGATTTTCTACACTTGATTCCAAACTGGCGAGAGAGTTTATTTGTTTCAATTTGAGAAATTCTCAAATGAAAGTAAGATTGTCCAAATGTGGAGATTCAATGAAGCCTCATCTCTCTCTCTCTCTCTCTCTCTCTCTCTCATTATCTCTTTTCTTCACTCTCACTCTCTCTATCTCTATCTCTTTGTCCGTTGTAATAGACGAATACAGCACGCAGGTGACGCGTAATGTAACAATTAGGAGAACTTAGAAATAAGATATATAGGGAGAGAGTGGAGTGCTGAGAGTCGATGAGATATGAATAGAATGACAAAGCTTAAAAGACTAAGACTACCATTTCAAGACAAAGATTTCGAGTAGACCTCTGTGATTGCTCCGAAATTATAATAGAATACTGTATCTACACACGCAATTTTTATGGCTGAAGAAGTTTCCGAAGACGGGACGTAGAACACCCTAAACTTACCGTTGAATCCATTCTTTGAATCATAATTCCATTTAGAGATTTCGTATATTCCTCCTTCTTCACTATCTACTCCAACTCTCTTTAATGTTCTAATATCTGTTTTTAACTTAAGTATATGATTTCATTTATTTCTTACCTTATATTAGATGCATTTTTGTTGTGACGTAATCACCTTTGACTCTTAAACTTTCGTTTTTGAGCATTGCAAATTGCTTTTTCTAAATTATTTGGTCTACGCTATCAATTTCAGCCTATCTTTCTTTCTTCATTTATTTATCTCATCTTCCTTTGACTTCCACTCTTTCAAACGTCGTTCCTCGAGACATGTCAATCTTTAATTTGGCTCTGCTCTAGATTTTCCGCAACTCTCCTGAAATTTAGCAGATCATTCGCCTTTGCCAAAAAGAGGGGATAAACGAATATTTAATATTTTCCGTGTTTCATTGTACAGTATTATAATTTTCTTAATTTATTTAATCATAATTTCAAAAATATCTACATATAATCATAATTTTTTATTAATTGTATATATTTTTTAATTCTAATATTATAAATTTTGCGATTTTATTAATTTTAATCTCAAATTATCTACCTGTTTATTTTTATAAATATTATCTGTGTTAAAAGCTATTTATTTCTGAAGCCCCGCCTCGCTTATCACGTGTCTTCTGCTTCCCCGAGTACAAAAACCTTTTAAAATTTTCCTTCCTTCATTTAAGTGAATATAATTTTCTTATTAGGCTCTCTCGTTAATATTTTTCAAGATTATTTTCATGCGTGGTACGCAGCCTGTGAAATTTCACTCAGATATTTTAATATATATATATATATATATATATATATATATATATATTATATATATATATAATATATATATATATATATACTACTATATATATATATCTATATCTATATTATATCTACTTATACATATATATATATATATATATTATTATTATATATATATATATCATTAATATTAATAAAATCCATATATATATATATATATATATAATATTATATATATATATATATATATTAATATAAATTTTTATATTATATATATATATAATATATATATATATTATATATATATATATATATATATATATATATAGACTATTATATATAATATATATATATATATATATATATATATTATTTATATATACTATAATATATTATATAATATATTATATATATATAATTAGCATTATTTTCTACATTCTACACTAATTTCATCCGAGGTCGGAAAAGAATCAATCCCGAGTCGGAAAAATGGTCAGTTACAGATTTGTACGCTTTTCTAATAAGTGGTAAAAAGTTTTCAAGGATATTGAGGCGATAGCACACTGCTTCAGCTCAACGCAGTCGGAGTGCTTGCCACCGCGGGCTGGAGTTCGCATCCTAATTAACGAGGTCTTTCCAATGCGAGAACAGACATGAGAAGAATGATAACATGATATGTGAGTAGATTGTTTGTTGATATGTAGATTGGCTATCGTTTTGTGGTAGATGATGTTGTGTGCATTGAGATTAGTATAAAAATACCACTCATGCCCGTAAGCTAGCAATGCGCAAAATATTATAGCAAATCTCCTACTGCCAGACAACTTTATTTTTATCTGTTCAAAGTATCCGAAACGAAGGATTCGACCACATACCGAGGAGAAAATCCGCGTTTAGGCCAGCAAAAATAACCATTAAATACATACATACATACATACATACATACATACATACATACATACATACATACATACATACATACATACATACATATATTATAGTATGCATAATGAAGAACATTTAATTAAAATAATTAAAAGAACGATAAAAAAAATCGATGTGCTTTAAAAATGATTTTGAATATTATGACGACACCAAACACTCGTTTTACGCAAGTTTTAATTCTTAATTAGCGAAACTTATCTTCATTTTTATTTCATGTGCGTCCTTTCTGTTGACAATTTGCGTGTTTCTTTATCAGAAGTTAGTGGCTTTAATTCGTGTAACTTTTACATTAAAATAAGTCTGTGACATTGAGCAATGTCAGTTTGTTTGCTTTTTTTAATTGGTTTTATTTGTAATTATGCGAGTAGATATTTTGACGAAACATTTTTGAGTTTCAATCTAAAAAAATTTAACTCTTTTCACTTGTTTAAAATTCGAGTGAAAATATTTTTGAATCTGAAGCAAAAACCAAAGTTTAAAATTAAATTTAATTAAAAATGAGGAAGACATTGAATTTTCGATAGATTACTGTAAGTCACCGAGGCTCCTACCTCACACAAACATCAGTCAGCCTTTATTTTTGTATAGATTGTGTTCGGAGTTTCAGACATTACAAAAATGAATCCGGATCGGATCCATTCAAATGGTTCCTGCACTATATTGAAAATGTGTCAACACATCTTTCAATAAATTTTTCACTAAAAGAAATATTCTTAAAAAATTGTTATACCCAGGACCCGGCTCCAGGTTCGGCTCCGGATCCTGCTCCAGATCCGACTTAAGTTTCTGTACTAATTGAAAATTGCTTCAGCACGTCTTCTGGCATAAACTTTTTGCGTAAAAAATATTTTGGAAAAAATTGATACCCAGGATCCGGCTCCGGCTCGGCTCCTGGCTCTGGTTCCGGCTCTGGCTCCGGCTCTGGCTCCGGCCCCGACACCGGCTCCGACTTTGAACATCTTTGTTGAATATTACTAAGGTTTTTTCCATATTTGAAAATTGTTTTTTTCATTTGTTCTTTCAATAAATTTTCAAAAAAAAAAAAAAAAATCGAAAAAAAATCAGTACTCCGGCTCGTACTTCGACTCTGGCTGCCGACTGGCGATCCGGATCAGATGAAGGAGTTCTGCACATATTCTGAAAATGTGTTCTAGCAAGTTCTTCGTTGTAGATAAGATTTTTCATCTTAAGAAAGAACACTCATGAGAGAGAAATTGGTATATTCCAGGGGGAATCGGCTCCGAATGGATTCTGGGGGAATTTTGTTTTCGGCGGGGGCTTTTGTGTTTCCGATCCGATCCGGACCCGACTAAGGTTTCTGAACTATTGATTTGAAGTTTGTTCAGTACGTTTTCTGGCATTAAATGTTTCAGCCTGAAAAATTTTTTTTTTTAAATTCGATACCCAGGCTCCTGGCTTCCGCTCCGGCTCCGTCCTTCTAACGTCTGCTCGCTCCGGAGCTCGGCTTCCGGAGCTCGGATCCGGATCCGGTTCTTTCTGTCTCGCGTCTCCGAGACTTCACTTTTGGCCCGTATCTGACTAAGTTTCTGAGACTATTTGAAATCTTCTGCAATAAATTTTTACCTAAAAAAATAAATACTAATAGCCATTTGCTGACCTCTTTACTGTACTTGGCGTTGGATTGTCGTCTTGCGGCACCGACGGCGACTCCCGGAGCGCTCCAGCCGCCGACTGAGGTGCGTGTGCGGATTCGGCTCGTTGATCCGACTAGGTTTCTGAACTATTTGAAAATGTTTCAGCACGTCCTTCTATCAATAATATTTTCACCTAAAAAAATATCTTCGAAAAAAATCATACTCTGGCTCGACTCCACTCCGACTTTGAATCCGGCTCGAGCTCCGGCTCCGAATCCAGATTCTTAAGGATTCTGCACTATTTGAAATTAAATTTTCTGCAAGTCTTCTGGCAATAAATTTTTCATCTAAGAAAATTAATATCTTGAAAAAAGTTATACCCAGGAATCGTCTCCGAATCCGGATCGGACCCAACTAAGGTTCTGCACTATTGAAATTGTTCAGTTTGTCTTTCTGAAATTTACTCTGTTCTTCTATTCAAATATTTAGTTTTTAAAAATTATTTTCGGGCTCCGGCTCCTGCTCCTGCTCCGCATCGTCTCCGACTTCACCTTCGCCCCAGCAGCCGACAACGATTCCGCACCGTGCGAGAGGTGCGGATGCACGTCTTCTGGCAATTTAAATTTTTTTCATGTAAAAAAATTATTTCATCGGAGAAAAAAAAATTATTACTATTGCAAAGCTCGTGACTCTGGCTCGACTTCGACTCCGACTTCACCCTCTCGGATCCGGATCCGGATCCCGACTAAGGATCTGCACTATTTGAAAGCTGTTCAGCACGTCTTTTGGCAACAAATTTTTCATCTAAAAAAAAAATTTCTTGAAAAAAAATTTATACCCAGAATCCGGCTGTTTCCGTACCCTTGATCCGGATCCGGATCCGGATCCAACTAAGGTTTCTGCACTATTTGAAAAAGTTGTTCAGCACTTTCATGGCAATAAAATTTTCACCTTAAAAAATATTTATGAAAAAAAGTCCAAACTTCTGGCACCGCTCTTTTGCGGTTCCTATTTCCGACTTCCGGCTCCGACTCCGATCTTCGGACCTGACTGAGGATTCTGCACATTTTAAAAATTTGTTCAGTACGTCTTCTGGCGTTAAATATAAATTTTTCACCTATGAAAAAATGAAGTTTTGAAATAACATTCATCCAATACTCTGGCTCCGAGTCCTGCTGCCGGCTCAACTGCTCCGGGGGCTCCTGCTCCGCTCCTACTTCAGTCGTTGGCTCCGACTGACTAAGGTTTTTCTTGCACTATTCTTCGAAGAGATTGTTCACGTACCGTCTCTGGGCGATTAGAGAATTTTGCATCCTAAATGATAATAGTTTTAAAAAAAAAATCATATCCAGGATCGGCTCCGGCTCCGGCTTCGGCTCTGGCTCAACTTCGGCTTCAGCTCCGCATCCGAATAAGGCGATATTTGAAAATTGTTCAGCATTATCTAAAAAATAGTTTTCTTGAAAAAAAAATCATCACTCCGGGCTCCAGCTCCGGCTTCCGATGTCTTCGACTCCGGCTCTTGATGTTCGGATCTTAATCCGACTAAGGATCGGGCTGTACTATTTGATAATTGTTCAGCATATTCTGCCAATAAATTTTTCATCTTAAAAAAATTATTTCATTAGATAGTAAAAAAATATACTCTAGGATCGGCTTTCGGTTCCTCGCCTCCGGCTCCGGCTACACCCGGCTCTGGATCTAATTTATTGAGCTGAGTAAAATCCGAAGAATGAACTAGAGGTTGAGAATATAAAAAAGATTAGATTTGTCCATAATTTATAAATAAACATTTTTTGATCCTGAACCTGGAATTGCAATTTGACTGAAAGGGTTAAATTTTTTAGTGCGACACCTCTCTAAATAATTTCTGTATCTAAAGACACGTAGAAGGGTTTAAAAAAAAAATTGCACGATTACATTCAGGAACATTTTTTCTAAAAATTACAATTAAGGAAAAAAATTGAAAATTTGATTTTTGCTTTCAAAAAGAGGGGTCTTCTGATTGTTATGAAGTCTGCTGCTATATGAAGTTGAGATAGAGAATGAAACAATTTTTTTGACAACCTTTCTTTTTATTAAATTTTGAATAACGTTCAGAATTTAAAAAAAAAATATGAAAAAAAATTTAAAAAGTTTAGAATTTTAGATTAAATAGTGAAGCTTCGTTTCGCGAAGTCGTCGAGTTCATTAAGGAAGAAAATTTTACAATTCTCATGTGTCGGCCGATATTATAGATAGGGTAATGAGAGACCCCCTTCTTCATATGTTTCTTTCGTGAAGTGGTGATGATACGTTGAAAACTTATCTTAGGCCACGACTACCTCACCCTGCAGACTATGCAGATTGGTGTATTGATAAACTAAAAATATTATATAGTAGGTAGTGTAATAATATATGTATTATATATAGTAGGTATATATATATAGTATAATATTATATAGATATTTATATAATATATATATATAATAATAGTATATAGTATATATATATTAATATATTATATATATATATATACTATATATATAATAATATAATATATATATATATATACATCATATATATAGTATATATTTATATATAGTGTATATAGTATAATATATATATTATAATATATAATATATTTATATTAATATATATATTATCAATATTTTAATATATACATATATAGTAATAGTGCATATATAAGATATAATAGGAGTAGGTATTATATATGATAGTATTATTGTATGTATATATATAGTAATGATATATAATATAGTTATAGTTATATTATATATGTATTATATATGTATATATTGTATATTTATTTATTTAGTGATAGTATGTGGATAATATCTATTAGTGTAGGTATTATATTGTATTAGATTATACATTTATAGTTATGAGGCTGGTTAGAATATATGATCATCATAGGATAGATATATTATATATAATATAATATTAGAGTTTGTATAGATATATTATATATATCTATGTATGTATTATATAATATAATATTATGATGATATATTAAGTTTTGGGTTACGTTTTAGGTCGTGTTTTTGGAAATACTCTAAATTAAAAAAAGCTTATCTTTGGAGATAGTGAATGTTGTCTCTGTATAATGTGTTCCTTGTTGTTTTGGTATCCATTCTTGCACTTACAATGTAAAAACTAGATATAAAACTATATAGAGAGTATTTATTGTGTTTAGTTGCGTTAGCCTTTTGATTTTTTGTTATATTCAGTAGTGGCGAGATGAAGGGAGAGTCATAAATGTAATCGGATTAGAAAGTTACTTCTGAAATTATACCAACTAATCCCACCAAGTTGACTATATTATAGTATTAGTTAATTATTATGAGATTATATATATATAGATATAGTATTTAATTAACTGGTATGATATTAAATATATATTAAGTGAGTTAAATATATATATATATATATATTTCTCATCAGTGCTCCTCCGTGTAGGTCTATCGCCCTGGTCGGTTTTTCAATGCTTTTGCTGGAACCGGACCCTGCTCTTCGCTCAGTTCGATGTTCCTCCACTGATGCCAGCGGTCCATGCCCTCTTCGCAGACGTTTCCGCCGCCACCCCATCCTTCCTTTGCTTTCCATTGTCGTCCTCGCCAGTCTTTCTACCGCAGGCTTCCATGCATTTAAAATCTAGCCGGGGTAATCTCTCTTCATCCATCTTCTGCTGTGTCCAGTGTACCATCTGCGAATTTCTGTCTCTCAATCAGATCCTCTACCCCTCAACCGCCCAACTCCTCTCTATCTCTGTATTCTTCTTCTCTCTCCGTTCTGGTCACCCCCTAATATCAAGCTCACATCCTCATTTCCGCTCGCCCACATCAAGGTGTTTGTGGTTGTGACATATGGTCCATCTCCATCTTTGGGTAATGTTGAAGAGAGTGAAATCGTGAGATTGAATGTTCTCTGATATGTAGGGATTAAGGTAGGAGCTTCGATCTATTGTGTTAGTGACCTAAAATGTGGAGTAGGTGATCAAAAAAGGGATGGTATAACATTGTGGCTTTTGGATGTAGGGAAAAATGAGATGGTAGGGAAGGTGGTTGATTTCTTGCGAGGAGAGACATTAGTTAAGACATAAGAATATAGAGGACAGTAAACCCACCCATGGCCTTGTTGTCGAGACGGTGTCCCGAGTCAACCTGCAGCAAGCATATAGCATGCTCATGGGCAAATCACGCAAAGCACCTAAGGTCTTGGTCCAACTGGTAACTACAAATCGCACCAATTTGCTTAGTTCATAAACTAATTGATGTATATATATGATACTGCCAAAACTCGATGCACGATATGCTCAGCCAATTTGCTTGAGTCAGAAACTAGTATGGAGGTATATGATAGATGGAATACTCTAAACCGTCGCACTATGCATTGAATAAACTAGTGTATGGTCATGCATGCAGTCTAACATTAATAAGTGAAACTACTGTAAATAAAAACCTGCCAATTTGGCTTGTGTTCTAAATATGATTATGGATGATACCCAAACAGTGGGCCAGGTGGTATACCGTAATCGAATGCGTCCTTTTCTGTGTAAATGTTGCAACCACATTGTCACACTTACAAACAACTCGTGGGTAGGACATATCCAAAATATTTGTTAATCAACGCCATATTACTGAAGCATGCTTTCTTATATCAAGATGGCATGCTTTCTGCTTAATTTTCGTTTATTTGCCCCCCTGATTGTCACGCTGTTCCTGGATGCGATTCTACGTATGAAAATTTAGTTGTCTCTGTAGGTTCAATAGGAGATAAATATATTGTAGGACGTGGTATTCATGTCCTCCTCTGTAGAAATGCCTTTCTACGAAAACATCCTAACTCCTTCACCTCTCCTCTCTTACCCAAACCCAGAAATCATCCTAGTGCCCAACGTTGCACTCGCCTAGCATATCTAAGTCTTTCTTTGAATAAGGGGCCCAAACTTGTGGCACAATACTCTATACTGGCCAACATAGCTATTAACAATTTACTTATAACTTCCTTGTCTTGTAACAAACATTTGGCGATGTTGAGTTATGCCCAGCAGGCTGATTAGCTTATTCCAGCTTCCAAACACTGATTTAGCACTTCAAATTACTTTGTATAGATTCACACAGCTAAATCTTTTCTTGGTCACAGACTCAGCCTTCCCCGATGCATATCGTAGTTAAATGGTATTGAGTAACCTAGGTTGAAGTAGAAGCCTTACACTTTTACTATTAAAATTCATTTGCCACTGTATCTGCCAGCGGCCAAAGTTTTCAAGATCATTGTTAATTCTTTATACATGGCCTTCAGGCGGTATCCTAACTTGGTGCCACTCTGTTATCATCTGCAGGAGACTTAAAACTTGCATTAAGTCCCTGGCCTAAATCATTTATAGTATTAGGAACAATAGTGGCCCCAGCTTTGAACCCTGTGGGACACCACTCACTATTTCCCGATGAGGATTATGCAATTTAGTTGTACACACTGTTCTATTCCACAACCACTCTTTAATTCCAATTTCCTATGCACCAACTCTACCTATACCACATTGCCATAACTTTCTCATTCAACCTTATTGTGTGAACTTATCAAAAGCGTTTGCTAAGTCTAAATATTACTAGTATCAACTTTGATCTCTCGGTCAATTGCAGTCAGTAATGTATTCCATAAATTCTAAAAGGTTTGTCTGTACAAGTACCTACCGTTCTGAAAACCGTCTGGCTGGGATTCATTACAAACCTTGTTTATCTTGCTAAAATTCTCTATATGACCTTTCATTATACTTTCCAGTACCGGTTACCACCAGAGATGTTAAGGCTATTAACTGGTCCATAATTATCCAAATCTTCCTTACTACCTTTCTTAAAATAGCACAACATATGCTGTTTTTCCAGTCATCTGGTACCCTCACCAAAGGTTATAGATCGCTTAAAAATAAATACAGGCCTTTGCAATGCTGGTACTACCCTCTTTCAGTAATTCTTACCAGTATATTACCATCAGCTGCAGCTTTTACTTGGTTATCAATATGATCTATATAAACGTTAGTATTCTTGTACAGTCAAGTTCAGAATTCTGTAAGTCTATGTTTGTTTAACATGCATACAAGAATATTTAAGTCTCCAAAGCTTTTATCTAATCTTTCCTCTGTAAACAGACTGAAGCAAGATAAGCATTGAAAATGTTTGAGCTGTTGCCAACTCCGGATCTGCAAGCTCACTAAATTTCATCAATTTAATTGACCATGGTTTATTACTTAACTAATTATAATTTAGTAAAACTAAAAATATCTTATGTTCTTATTAACTATTCCTTTTAAATTAATTCTGCCTCGTCTCTTTTGCCGTTCTTATTGGACTGGTTTAAGTTCATTTGTATTTTCCGCTGTTATAATGTTTCTAATATCAGTCTCTGCCTATTACTACCCTTAGAATAAGGGAGTGAGGTGATGGTTGTGTGGAGTGTCGGGCAGTGTGAGTGGAGGTTGGTGTGGGGTGGGTAGTGGGTTAATTTTGCGTGCTCCAATTTTTACTAATATTGACCATTCTGTGTGTATGGGGGGTTGGAAGATGTGTGAATTGAGTGAACAAATTTGAGTGTTGTGGGATCAGTATACACTTATCTAGTATTGGTTCTAGGTATAAACTGACAGGATGCTTTACAATGTTACATTAATTTTAGTGGATAGAGTTTAAAGTTTTGTTAGCCTAACACGTAGGCTTGAATCTGAGGTAAGCTAATTTTGTTGATAGGTAATTCCCTAGGCTAGAAGATTAGATTTAAGAGATTTTCTTGGTGTGTGTGGGGTATGACATGTGTTGTTGTGTGCAGGCTTTCATTATGAGAGATAAAGGTAGTTATTTCTTGTGATTGGGTTAGGGACTACAGTCTGTGTATAAAGAGTGTATTATTTAACGTGTGTGGTGTATAAGATGAAAAGTAAGGAGGGGTTACCAGAAGCCATAGCATTAAGTTTTAGGCCTAGTTGTTTAGTAAGTTTTTATGTTAGCCTTAGCCCTGATTTTTCGGTGTGGTGTGTGGAGGTTATTTGGGATTCGTTAAGTGAGTTGCTGTATGTAAATACAATCGGCTTAATAATTGTTAATCTGTAGATTGTGAGTGGATAATTTAAGAATTGAAATTAAGTTTCCCAGCTATAGACTATAGTTAAGCCTACCTGATAACTTTTATATATCCGCTGGCTAAGGCAAGCTAATTTATGGGTGTCTTAAATTGTTAACCGTAGGTTTACAAGGAGTACGTTTATTTCTTTTGTAGGCTGTTAGTGATATTTACGAGGTGGTAAGAATAATAGGTGCAGGTAGTAAGCTAAAATGTAATAATTTAAGAAGTGTATGCTCTGTGTTGATAGTGCGTGGGCTGTTAAGAGGGAGAGTATGGTGAATAGATGCCCTCCTTGTGATTTTGAATGGCATGACGATGTCTGGTTGTTAGGTATAGAGAGGCAGACAGTAAAATTATGAGATGGATTGGAAGAGTAATGAATATTATGTAGAAAGGAGTGTATAAGTGTCTAGGAAAAAGTTAAGTATAGTGGGATTGTCCGGCAGTGGCTATAGGTTGAATGAGGTAGCGAGGAGTTATAGGGGGTAACGGATGGATAGTGATTCACCGAGGCTCAGGTAAGTTGTGTGGTTGGGCGGGAGTTGGAAGAGGGAAAAGGATTAAAGTAGTGTTGATAATAGAGTCTCGCAGATGAAGTATAGATGGTAGACGAAACGTGAGAAATAAGTAATTTAAAAGATGACGATCTCGAAAGACAGTGCGAGCGGCGTGACTTCTGCCTTGAGTTAACCATGGTGTCGGACTGTCGTCGGTCGGCAAGATGGGTGTAGGGATCAGAGACGGTGCCTTAACTGTATGAGTGTTGATTTTTCTGAAGGGGTCCGATGTGTGTAAGACGGGATATAATTGCTTAATTTGGAGACTCTATGATACGTGTCATTACCCAGATAGGGTGACTTTATCGCGAAACTAAGGAATTAAAAAGAGGAACATTGAGAGATGTATCCAGTGCCAGCTAGGTTTTATGGGTGGGCGGATTGCGTGTCTGTTGGGTGTGGTGGTAGGGTTAGGATTGGGTGGACGATGATGGGCCATGACTTGTGGTGTGATGATCGGGGTTGAGGGGGATTAGGGGATAGAGTAAGAGATTTGATTTCTACCAAATGTTGATTCAGAGGGGCGGTCCTAAGGGTGATTGCATGTGGTAAAAATGTCTTCGTTCATTAGAAAGCATTCAGAAAAAAAAATTAGTGCCGTACTATAGGAGATTGATTTAGAAGATGAAAAAGCTTGTGGAAGAAGGTGCATGATTTCTGCGATTTTACCTAGGTTAGGTGCATGTCAGGAATGGATGAGGTAGGCTCTTTAGGTGTAAATGAAAGTAAAAAATAGATAGTTAGGAAATTATGTTTTTCAGAAAATATTAGGTTTTTGGATTTGTGTAAATAATTTCTGGATAAAGATTTTTTTTGCAGCAGATGGAGTTCACTTGATGTCGTAAAGGTGTTGAGCTTTTCAGTACCAGTTGGAGGGGACTTGTTTTTAGCAAATAAAACTAGGTGAAAGTATGGTATGTTGGTGGCTAAATTCTGGATACAAATATATAGTCAATTGGTAACTTATATAGTTGGGGAGATTAAATAATTAACTATTATGTTAGTATTACAGGTTTATAAATATATGATAGATGCATTAAATAATAACAGTCATTCGAGTGATCAAATGTTTTTACACATAATGCTCATAGCTCTTAGGAATATAATAAAAGTTATGAGCTGATTAGTATACCAGTAATATGAGAATCTAGACAGTTATTTGCTATAAACTGAGGCATGGTTAATGAAGAAATTTATATGGAAAGACTCCTTCATTGGAATATGATAATTGAGGTAGATATTTACTTTGATTTTAACCAGTCGTAGAGGAGTGAAGAAGGTGGGTAGGTAGTGTGGCGCTTTATGTAAAGCATATAGGTCAATCTTGTACTATAGGATCTGACTTTAAATATAACAGAAAACAGTGTGGGCAGAATCTTATATTTTACAATAAATCATATAATATAGAGGGGCATTTATAGATCTCTCTTGCCGGAGTCCAGGATTAGAAGTGGCTGAATGGTTGGAAAGAAATTATAGATCAGGCATGCCACAATTAATGAATAAATATATCATAATGGGGATTTTATTTCTGGCATTCATGTGATAACACGTCATGCTATGTGGAAATTCTAATTAATGGACCATAGTATTCTAGGCATTTCATAAACTGTGTGCAGCTGCATATGTGTGTAGATACTCGTGTTCATTAGTAGCGCAGGATTGTGGTGCCTTACGATGAGAAGCTCGCATCTCACCAAGTTAGCCGAGGTTGTCATCTCCTATTTCGCAGTCACTTAAATGATCGTGAAG
>JABUQX010027595.1:37500-67703 GCA_015478945.1 Trachelipus rathkii | reverse complement strand
ATTATTATTTGAGTTTTCTTTCTTGTTTTTTATTATTTCAACATATAGCATATATATACTATATATTTAGTATATATATATATATGTATTTATTATATATGATATATCATATAATATATTGATATATTAATATATTTATTTTTATTAAAGAATAATTTCTTATTTAGTAATATATATATACTAATATATTATATATAAATATATATAGTTATTATATTCATATTATATATTATATATATACGTTATTAATTAGGAATTCTCGCATATTAGTATATTACTCGTTAGATAACTGGTTGGGGTCAATGTCATTTATGTCACAGGATAGTCATATTTAATGGTAGGAAGGTAGACTAAAGGTTAAGCTTTTAATAATTATATAATATATATTATATGTATATATAGTATATATAATATATTATATATATATTATTATTTAATATTTAATATATATATATATATATATAATATATATATATATAATTATATATTATATATATAAATATATATATTTATTTACAATATTAGTACTAAATACTTACATTCACATGATCTCACTCTCTCTAATGCTAATTACCGCAAGTAAGTACTTTGTCCTCTCAGTTGTCGACTCCGCTCGAGATTGAAATAGTCTCTCTTGGGATATCTAACACCGGCGTCGCCTCGTTGTAACGCTAAGTCGCTGGCTGGCCAGGGCTATCGCGGACCCCGTCTGAGTTAAATTCCTGCGATTTTACGCTCAGTCGACGCCAACCCATTGGACTTGAATAACTCATGATAGTTACGTGTGGAGAAGTGAAGCTAAGAGATACTTAGAGAATACCTCACCTCGTATCGCACTCTCACCCCAGTCTTACGACTGGCTCCCCTGTGCTTGCTAAAAGCGAGTGCATTCATGACTCACGGATCTAGAGAATCTGCTCTTGATAGTTCGTTCTTTTATCTATGTGGATCGATGGCTGTGTTTGACAAGTGTCTCGGAAAGTTATTGTTAACACCTTCATACGCGAGTGATCCAACTGTTCGCATCCGCTGATGGTAGAGTAATCTCCTCTGACGTCAATACAAATGTGCGTCGTTCTCGAGTTATTTAGAGTATAGATCCCCAATGGGAGAGTGAGTAATAAATAAATTCTTTATAGTATTTATATATAATATTTTATAATAATAATAATATATATATATTATATTAAATATTTATATATTTATATATATATATATATATATATAATAATATATTATAATTTTGGTTTCAGTTTCTCGTTTATCGTCAATGCTTCATGCAAAGATAAAATGGATAGAAAGAGTAGTCTTAAAGCGATGATTTCCTACTACCATGGACGTTAATATAGTATATATATATTTATAAATATTTATATATTAATTATATATATATATTACTATATATATATATATTTATATATTATATATAGTATATTATATTAATTATTAATATATAATATTAATTATAATTATATATATATAATATATATATATTAATTATTAATATAATTATATATAGTATATATATATTAATATTTAATATATATATTAATATTAATATAATATATATAGATAGAATAGAGAGAGATGAGAGTAGAGATGAGAAATTAGATAAGTTAGATAGATAATAGATAAGTACATAAGTTAAATATATGAAATAGTGTATTTTTACTGTAAATATATATAACCTTTTATCCTTTTATTCACACTATACTGAAATTACGATTATTAGTGTAAGTTACTAATTCGCTTATGGACGTAGTTCAGCTGATAAAGATATCATAAGTTATTTGTTAATACATTAGTCTTTAATATATAATAAAATTATATAATATATATAGTAAAAAATATAAATTAGTGTGTAAAATAGAGGTTTAGGAATATATTAGTCATATTATTTATTTCAGAATAAAAAAGTACTCTAAATTTAAGTTTTTGTATATGTGGGAAGTGTGAGGCTAAATAATAATATATAATGACCATATGTTGACATCATATATAGGTTAGAGGTAGGTAGTTTGTAGTATGTGATAAGTATTCCGATAAATAAAATTATATGATTAGATTAGGATACATTATCGTAATTAACTTATAATAGGTTGCTATGATACTGACTAAATACCGTTTGAGCTTAATCTCCTATCCTTGGTAGGGTTGCATAAAATATTAATAATTATGGAATTAGTACCTCAGATAAATATATATATATATAATATATAAATTATATTAAATAATATATAATAAAAAATTTTAATTTATGTGTGTATTTGCCTGAGAATATTTTTTTATTAGGTATTATTAAGATCATAGAAGAGTGAGATTTAATGCTAAAATCTATGATGTCAGCATAACATAAAATATTATATATAGCTTTTCTCTCCATATAAAATATACTCTCTCTAATCAACAACACTATCTCGCTATTTCCTTCGAGCACGAAGAGTTATTACTATTTTTAATTTAATGAAAAATATACCACTTTTCCAATGATAATGTCTCTTCTAAATATATAATTATAATATTTTATAAGTGAGTTCTCAATATAATTTGTTGAGAGTGTATATTTTTACATTATAATAATTGTGACCTATATATATAATTATTCTCTCTCTCAAAAAATTATATTAAGAGAATTTCTGATTTAATGTATTTGGAATTTTGTAAAAAATCGATCGTTTCTAATATTACTCTGTGTCTAAGGCACGAGAAGACCGATGTATATGGGTGAGATCGCCTCTCTGATTAATATATATAAATATATATATATATATAGTTTATATATATATATATTATAGTTAATATATATTAATTATTATAATATATATTTCAGATATATATTATATATTTTATGTAAATTTTATACATTACTAAAATATTTATTCGATTTTATATATTTCAATATTTTTTAAAATTAGGTTTACAGTTATAATATATAATATAATATATAGTGCTTTTTTTAAAGTAAACACTTAATTCATGGTTTCTATAAATTAGCAGTGGATAGGTGGTTTTACTAGAGGGAATTAAAAGCTTTCGATGCATAAAGTTGAGTGACATGTACGCATATAAACTTTTTAAAACATTTTCGGATTTATAGATGTTAAAATCTTCGATGTGGTAAAGATTTAACACTATAAACATTCATAATATATAGTGTGATCGTGGTATTTCGATATAGAATATATACCATTATACTTTACTATTTGAAATAAATAAATTCTAATTTTGTAAAAGCTGTAATACATCGCTCCATATAGAGCTGATAATGTTGAAAGAAGTGTGTTTCCGCCTTCTGCTGATGTTATATCTTATGTACGGCGTCCCCAGGTGATCGACCTGCTTCGCGGTCCAAGTAAAAACTGTGAACGAAGACGCTGTGATCGCTGAGACACAAATTACCACCACCATATTATCTTAAGTTGCTGCGTAGCTGAGCTTAACCTTCGTGTGAAGTGTTTATTGTTATGGATATTAAACAGAACTGCTTAAAATTTCTAGAAGTATAAAAAAAATATAAGAAACCATTTTCTCCATTGTTGGTATGATAGGTCAATATTCTGATATTTTTTATATACTCGATATATTCTTGTTTGAATGCCGTAATTGATCCTAATCGTTAAATATTTTTTTATCCTCTCATTTCTTTACTGAATGTCCAATTCAGCAGAACATAAACTATCAGGATAGAAAAAATATCACTACAATATCGAATATGTTTTATTTGCGGGTCCCTTGCAGCATTCCCGTGACAACCGATATTACTCAAGTACTGCCTAAACATACTCAATTATCCAGACATAAGTTCGATACCGATCATACCGAGTTCCTTTAGAGTCTGACATTTTTACGTACACTAGTGCATTTGAAAGCTATATAAAATTGAAAATGCTAGTTTGTATACCAGAATAGTAATGAGAGTTCTTGTTCCCGGACTGCTGGCCAAGTCACTCGTATATAAAAAGTGAAAATATCGTAGGATATTTTTTAAAGACCTGTGGTGTACAGTTGATCATTGATATGAGAAGTGAGTTATTTAAATCTTATGATGGACTGAGTACGTAGTTGACTCTAGTTAATTCCTGATAGGAGAGATAATATATATGAATTAAAAAACCTTGAGCAGAGTAAGCAGCCTGCTTTCTATTCATAGAAGATATGTGTGTATTAATATAGCCAATACTCCTCATCTCTAGAAGAGATACACGAAAGACGTATTTGTTAGTTGGATTAAAAATGTTTTAATGACATTCGTATATTACTCAAGTGTTGGCTTTGCATATGACGAAGTCATCTTGATTCTCATAATTATCAGAAAGATACAAGTAAGTGATAATGTAAATTAACAAATTGAATAAGGAATATCTTTTATTTGAATCTTAATAATGATTAATATGATAACTCGCAGGCAAACGCATGAAATAATAATCTCAAATGTAAAGATAAGAGTTATTTATATTCTTTAATGATTAGCAGAGAAAAATATTTGCGAGTATTAGTTATGTAGTATATTGTAGGTATAATATAAAAATATTATACTGATTAAATACATAAAAGAAATGCGCTTATTAATTATAAAGGAATAACATATGAAAGAATTTAAATAAAAGGGTGAAATTCGTCGGCGGCAGTGAAGGTGAAAACAATTTAACGTATTATCTGCAGTAAGATATATTATATATATATATGTCTGGTGTGGTTTAGGTAGTGCTCCTTTCAATCAGTGAAGTATATACCTTTAAATACACCGTATAGGACTCAGTCTCAGTAGTCATTTTATACCATATGTTAATAGTAAGAGTTCATAGGATCGTACATAATCTTAACCCCTACTGAGCATTATTGAGTAGCTTTGTATGAATTAGATCGGAAATTGTATATATGCTTTCGAAACGTTTTAATCACTCTCATATATAGATATTATAGTTAGTTAATAGTAAATGCTACTATGTTACTAAATGTGCCGTAATATATATATAATAAAATATTATATATACGCTTGGAATAATAAATATAGTTGATAATTATTGTATTAAAGTAAGGAGTAAGTACGTTAACGGCGGCGGAAGGTATCATGATCTGATTCTGTATAAGCAATTGACATATATGTAAGGATATTAAATTAAATAATTTCTGTGAGTATATATTATGTAATATCTAATTTTGTACATGGTTATGATGTAGTATAGTTTAATTTATTGGATTGAACCGAGAAGACAAGGTATATAATATTAAGTATAGTTATGGCTCGATTATTCTAGCATGGTGGAGTGAATATCTATAAAAGTTTGTACTTGAGTATACAGTAGTGTGTTCCTCTTCATAAATACTATTATTGAGAGCTAGTATAATATCACTCGGTGCAGAATGTTGCAGTTGTTGTAGTACATATGCCGTAAGATAAATTTGTAGACTATAATGATTGATCAGTTAAGTTATGATATAGTGTGTTTTGGAACACACATGACATAAGCAATACCTCACTCTCAGGATCATAGGTTAGGGGGTTGTTAGTATATATATTAGAATAGTGCTGTAATATAGAACTTATACTTTGGCCTTTTGTATACATGTCGACATTTCAAATTCCAATACTCAGAAATAGTTTTAATTTTAAATCTTGTTTCCTTTTAAATTGCAAATATTGAAATAAAATTTATTAATTTATCATAGTAACCTTTTTAATGTCCTGTTCTCTCAACGTGTATATATATTCCGTATATATATTAGAAATAAAATATTAATATAAAAGTATGAGATATGGATTAGTGATTAATGACATAAATATATTTTTAGCTTTTGTTATAGTGATAGCATTTGCCTGCTATGTTGGTGTCTTAATAGAGAACTATAGAGCTGACAGTGTTTATTATTATATGTTTATGAGAACTCTTGAGATTCCTTCAAGCCACTCGGTTTTTTCATATTGCGTGTAGGCGCGCTTGTGCGCAGTGTGGCTGACGTCTTGTCGACTGGAGCAGTGCGACGATTGGTTTCGTGGAGTTTCGATTCGCGTCAGATACTACATAGTGTGATTTAGTAGACTTGTCGCAGTATTTATCCTATTGGAACAGGATCACAGAATAATAAGAAGCATTGCGCGCAATGACGTGAATGATTGCCAGAGACTTTGCTGTTTAAGTTGTTATATTCCCAAATTGCGTTTTTGCTGGAGGATTCTCTGTCATTCTATTACAGTTACTGAGCATCGCGTGCTTCAGTTTCCTCACTAATCAATAACTCGACTTATAATCTAATACTCCCTCTACGATATCTATCCAGTGAGGCAAACACATACATCGGTACAACTGCGTGTTATTACACACGACAGTACACCTATGACTTATTCTCTCTTAAGTCGCTTATAGGCTGCTAAGACTGCTTTATGTCTATAGAGTTCTCACTCAGGGTCTTCTATATCTCTTTTGTCGAGAAGCCAGCTGTATGGCAGTGCGTACGTGTGTGATCTTTAGATGCCATGTTGTGTGGTTCAGACTGGTCGAAGTTGACATTGGAGCGAAAGTCGGTTGAGGTCTGCGTCATCACTCATAGCAATAACGATAGAAGCTCACGATTTGCCTCGACTTTGTAATGCGGCGCTTCTATGATTTGGTCGGGAAACAATAGAATAGTGACTCCTATCTTCTCACACGAATATAGATCGTCCGACTGTTATGGGATCAAGTAAAATTGCAGTACATATTTGTTCTTCATAAAATTACGTTGGACTATCCATTTCTTAAGGTATTGACCCATTAGTATATCTCTACTGTATACATTATACAATAAACACGTGAAGATAAATTTTCTACGACTCGCTTCTTAACCGTCTCTAAAAAGGAATAATAATTTGGTAGGTTCAAGATCTGTAAAGGACGCATCTCGTTATCTTAAACAAGATGATATTATCTCTAAATGTATATGATTTATACTTAACGTACATCTCTACTTACTATACATTTTTATTCTCTCAAATATTACTAATAATCTATCTTCAAATTCTCAACATTTCTATATCTAACTAACTTTAAATTACTATCATTTAAGTATAACCTCAAAACTCTTTTACTGATTCTTAAAAACCCAATAACTACCCCGTCATACCTCAATTCTTACGGTTTCCTAATAAAATCTACATAATATAATCACTATACTCACTGTCAGACCTATTATAATTCATATCACATTAAATTTCATGTATTATACATATTTTTATATACGTTAGTTTGGAGACTTGTCTATCCAAAAACTAAAAATCCATTACTTGGACTATTTTCAACCCTTAGCCTAAACTATTCATAAACATTGTGTATCTGGAGATATAAAACACACAAACATTTTGCCTCTAACAATTTCAACTTATTCTCTAAGGTCATATATGTCTGTTACTTCCCTTTTTTCACGTTAGTTTGTTATATTACCTTACTTTATTTATCAATTTACTCTATTAGAAGAATCTATTTAACGGAAAACAACTACAACTCTAGATTAAACCTCTTATTTCTCTCCTCAAACAAACTAATGTTATACCCATTGAACACATATTTATTTGCCTTATATTTTAAATATATATATCAACTTATACTAATCTCGAAACCTACAATTTATATACATTTTCTATGGTGTTATGGATGAATGTAAAATATACTCGTTAAGGCTATCCTCTAGTGAATATCTTATTCACTAATTTCCATAATTAAACCAAGCGTCATAACAATAGAAAACAGTCATAATAAAAACCCAAGTTGGAGAAAAGCAGACATATAAAAAAAGAAAAAACAACCAAACATCCGTTGAGATGAATCTCGAGAATATAGTTAAATCATTTGCGTGAATACTACATGAGTGTATCAAATTTTGTCTCTTATTGATATTATACAACCCTTCTTTGTAAGTTATTCCTCTCGAACACCACAATAGTGATTCATCTTCAATCTTACTCAAGTAGTGAGGTCTCAATGATTTTTCAATTCCTGCCTCTGCTCTCTCTCAAACAACCGCAGACGTTCTTATTCTTGTGGAGCAAAGTATTTTATTTTCCTTCGTCTATGTGTGTCTTAAAAAGGCGACGCTTAATATTAAAATCGTTTTTTTAGCTGTGGGCGAAAGCTTCATTTTTCCCTCTACTTGGCAATGTTCTAAAAAAGCGATGTCTGTTTTTCTTTTTCCTTGTATTTTCTTTCCTCTCTTCTTGGTGCACAAACTTACTTCGCAGGTCTTTCACTCGCTTATATTCCTTTTATAGCGTTTATTTCGGTATCAGTTTAATTGAGTGATACATGAAAAACTACACTAAAATAAGCGATGTTAAAACGACTTCTTAAATTCTTTTAAGTATACCCAATTTAAATGTTTACGGTATATTCAGATCTTAATGTGCATTCTGATTTGAACGTATATAATATTTTCTATACTCTCTGATCTAATTATTCTTGGTCTTTTTTTTTTTCTGTTTTTTTTTTTACCATCATCTCCTTTCCTTAATGAGACTCTCTAACTGTTATGGTAGCTTTGTACGTTTTTAATATACCGCGTTATTTTAATCATTAATTGATACATTAATGAACAAGTTTTAGCTCTATGTACGTTCTAAAATAAAGCTATACTTATATTACCTATACATTATCAAAGTGTTATTTCTAACTTTATAAAATAATGACAATAAATAATATAATTTATCTTAAACTATACTAACTAACCTTTATGGACACATCATACTAATTACCTATAATACTTATTTACCCTACTCTTAAATTAAGTGCATTAACTATACACGTATATAAACAAATCCTAAGCATAATACTATTACTTCATCTTAAGACTAACTTCCTATATCTAACATAACCTACTTTTTCTTATCTGCTCTATAAAAGATAATCTATTTCTCAAACCTACTACATAATCTCTATTTAACTAAATATAAATGATAATACAAACTACAATATATATGATTAATACAAATATCCCCTGCATCAATTGCCTATAGACTATCATCACATTATATATAGGTATGATAACTAATTATATTATTTATCAAGAAGACTCTCGGTCACATATAGTGACCTCATTAAATAATTTACCGACTTCTCAATTCTGCTCTCTACCTCACATAAGATCTTATGTACTTCAATCACAACATTAAACTCTATAAAAGTATACTGTGGCCTCCTATCTTTATTAGAAATATGGTACTTAGACGCCACTAAACGTAAAATGTACTCCTATAAGTGAATCAATCATTCTGCGCTATATTCCAGAAACACTTTTTTCTACAGATATTATAACTATTCATGTAATAATGAATATCGGGTAAGATGAATTATACTTCCTTGTATACTAGAATTATCCACACAGTTATAAAACAATATATCTTACACCACACTATATTTTCTCATAAAAATAATATATAAAAGCAAATATTTACTTAAATTTAAATCATACTACTTATTTTGTTATTTTATTCAACTTGTTTTAATCAAAATTTACAAACATATTTCATTATATTTAATTAGTCTTCCAATATTATAAATGTCTGAGACGGGTCCCCATAGTAAATATTATGAGACTTCCCTCAGAATGCTTACTGAAATTAGACATTTTATAGAGTACTCCTTGGTAATACTTTTTATAAAATATAAATATATTATACATAATAAAGATATAAAAATAAAAAAAATAAAAAATAATAAAAAATAATATTAGTATATAAAATATATATATATATAGTATATAATTGGCTATTTATAAGAGGTTGAATCCGTTAACATTATTCCTGGCTGTAACTTTAGTTAAAATATATTTCAGACGTATGATGAACTGTTCGACAACTGATAAACTTTTGTCATAAAAAGAGAGATCTCTTTTAGGGGGCAAACCAATTTACTCATTCTCTTTTTTTTATAATAGGAGGATCAATATTGGAATTTTTTGGCCCCATTTTAGCTCCCATCTAAAAATGGACATAAAATTCTAATGTTCATTTCGGTTTGTGATGGGGATAAAAGTGCAAATCCGAGCTTTTGAGCCTCTAGAACCGTCATTTACAGGTGTTTTTCTGTGTTTGTGGTTATTGTTTCGGCGTTTTCATTTTTTCGGTAACCTAATTTTTTGCAAATTTTGCGTAGTCATTATAGGGAATTCATGCAATGACTATGATATCAAATTAGGAAAATCGATCATTCCTAAATGCTACGCACCAAATGCACAAAGTTGTTTTTTGATTTTTGGAAAATTGTGCTCAGCAAATAAAAAAATAAAAAAAGTCTATGTCTGTTGCAGGTAATGTATATATCAATTTCGCGCATATGGTTTATCTACCTGGGTCAGCACAATTTTTTCCAAAAGTCAAAAAAAACTATATGTGCAATTGTGACGTATTAGACCCATCCTATGTATATTAAAGTTGTAAGTCATTTCAAAAATAAATTGTAGGAGTTGATACGTTCAAAAATATTCAAAAATTAGGTTCTTTGAAAAATTAAAACGCGTGAACAGATGGTGTGTGCAGAAAAAACACCTTTGAAATGACGTTTAGAGCCAAAAAAAGCTGCGTTTGGTTTTTTACCCCACATCATGTCTGAAAATTAAGAATTTGATCCCTTTTTAGGTGGGTGCGTGAAATGCGGAAGGTCCAAATATGCCCAATATTTGATGCGCCCTTAGGAACTTGAAATAAAATATATATTTAATGGGAAAATACTTTTTGAAAAAGTGTCCTAATTATTATTATTATTATATTATTATTATTATTATTATTATTATTATTTATTATTATTATTATATTATTATATTATTATATTATTATTCATTTTATATTATTAAGTTATTATTATTATTATTATTAGTTATTATATTATTTTGAAATTTAATATGAATTGACTCTTTTTCTAAGTTTTTTTTTTGTTTTTTATTCGTTTTATATTCAATTAGTGTATAATTTTTGGGACTGAAATTATGAAATTTTTATTACTTGCTACCAAAAGATTTCTACATTTAATACAATGCAAGGTAAGACAGTATATTTAATATAATACTTCTTTTAAAATCTTGCAAATTTTGAAATTATATATTAATTAAGAGTCCTCGCCTTAGTGATAATTATTATTATACTCTTGGACTGAACAAACCACTGAACAATTACACATGAATGTAGTACTGGTAACATAATTTTAGTGTTAATGGCAAAATGGCAGTAAGCTAATGCCGATTCCGAGTATTGTCCGGCACCTGTATTAATCATATGAATGAATGCTTCGCAATCTGCCGATAAGAAGCCCAACTGTGAATATTCGTTGTTTGGAAATGGGAAATGACGTTTACTCATTAATAGAATTTACGACATATTCTAAAAATTTAGATTATTAACAAACCATTGCAAACACTAAGGCAACTTTACAACTTTAAACAAGATATCATTCAGGAGGCAAAGGCTTTCTTTACGCTTGGCTAATCGAATAAACATTCGTTGATTACGTATATTCAAAAAAAATAAAAGGACCCTTCTGTAATTATGAAATTCGTGTTATTTAGGCCTTTGCTTCAGAAAGAGTGGTTTTGGGTCATTTTATGTCAAGACCATCTTAAAATATAAACACTTGTCACCTTACATGCAAGGAACCATGTTAATTCTCAGTGAAATAGATGCTGCTGAAGCAGGGAGAAATTTTGAACAATTAATTTTAACCCTTTTCATTTTGACCATTTTAATATATGCTGCATATTTAATTTATCGAAAAAAAAATGGTTGGTGCCAATAATTTCAACTTTGTTCTTCTGTGGAACCCATGGATGATCTAGCTTTTCTAGGCAGTACTAGATTCGGGTAATTGATATGCAGTATTTGTTAAAATTCAGAGTTGAAGTTGGTGTGCTGTGCTACTGAGCATTTACATCCAAGTGGAAAGATTAATCAAAATACACATTGGCATATGGTCCAGATGAGCTCATATCTATATGCGAGGTAACCTAATTTGTAAACACATTAGTGTGGATGAAGTGAACGATAGTGAGTACTTTTCACTTTTAGCGGATTGAAAAACAGCAGACATTGTCTGGGTGTGGAGAGCAGCTTGTTCAATTGAGTGTACGTTTCGTTGATAGGTGTTGAAAGTTATGAGAAGAATTTTTAGGTTTAACTCTCGTTGAAAAATTAAAAACTGAATATAGTAGAAGTCATTTTATTGACTACCATCAGAGAAGCTTACAATTTAAATATTGATAAAGTCGTTGGACTTGGATTTGATGAATGCTCAACCATGGCTGGAAAAGAAAATGAAAGTACAGATGTACTAAGAAATCAATATCTCAAGGCCGAAATTTTTCCGTTTATGTGCTTCTCATTCGCTTTAAATCTTAATGTTTGTTAATGACTTGAATAGCTCTTGGTGTGCCCGAAATTTCGCAACTAATACTGTGGGCACGTGAAAGAAGTTATAATTCGTAAGACTTATCGTGAACACCAGGTTGCGCGTACGGAAATAGCATCCTCACATTTGCCTATTAAGATATGGTCCTCAAAATACAAAGTCCGTCGAAATTTTTTTTGGATAAATTTCATTCACATTAAATCAGTTTTTTGGAAACTTTGTTCATTCAGGATTTCTCTCAGCAAGATCTCTCGCGAGGAACGAGGCTCTGGCGTGTGTGCGACTCTTTTTACTCTCAATTGGAATCTTTAATTCATTATATTTCGTGTGTGTGATACGTGGTGGCAGAGTGATTCCTGTTTAACATATTATGCCTGTCTCACGAATACCATATACTTCAAACTTAAAACTGATCATATCTCGCCTCTACTCTCTCCATTCATCGTGTGATAAGGTTAGATATAGTGTATATGATTAGTAAGATACCGCAAAAGATATGCTCCTCCGTGCCGTCTAGTGCTTTCACACGACACACTATTCTTGACGTCCTCTCTCACTTTAAGGATTCTTACTCACTGCACGATCCTCTTCTTGTTTTTCTCATAGAATTCTTCAATGCACGTTATAGTTGTCTCTAAAACAAATGCTCAAAGACACATATATTTCTCGCTCGTTCTGTGGAGGTATATTAATCAGGGTTTTCTCCTCTCTCGTATCATTGACTCTCGCTCTCTCTCTGTTCGTTCCACCTTCGATTATTGCTCTGTGTACTCTTTCTCCGCTCCGATGTGAGACCATATCATATTGGAATTAAAACAGGAAAAAAAAGAAATATATTACAACTTCTCTAAATCCCATTTCGAGAACTGGAATGCTCTTGCAAATTTCAATGGTTCAACTGTGCACACGGTCACCATTTTACGGTTACCATTGCAAAAAGCAAACACCTAGCTGAGCGACTATGAACAAAAACCTTTGCACTGGATTATTTTCCATGCCTTATGTATTATCGCACATTAAAATCTTCCTCAATGCTTCCACCAACGACTTGCACATATTGGTAGATCATTTCAGCACTTAAGAGAGATGTGTTAAAACGCTCTGAGCTAAGGTCAACCATTTCCATTAGAGATCGATTAAAATGGAATTACTAATCGTTTTGTCTCACGTGGTTCGACAGAAGAAATTAAAAATTATTGAGCACGAAGAAAAAAAAAAAAAAACACAAGCTAACTGATGATGTTATACAAGAGAATTTGGAAAGACAAGAAGAAGAATTAAATTTTTAATTTCCAAATAATGATATCAATGACATTTAAAAAGGCTTTTTTAATATTACATAATGAAAAAAATTAAATTTATATAGTAATTATATAAAACTCAAAATATATTAATATGATTATATTATTTATAAATTTAAAGTTTTGATCTTAAAACACCAAGAATCCCCACTCAAATTCCATAATCCAATATTTTTTATCTGCTAATTCCTCAATGTATACATTTATTATTTAATTTATAACTGGATTATCTGTGTTTTACTTTGGATAGTTTGGTGTTATTATAGTGCTCCTATACAAACCTTAATCAAATCAATGCCTATCTCAATCATAACTACCATATAGTCATATCTGGGAGACTGTTATTAATACCATGTATGCTTTGGTCCTTCCACAGGTGATCAAATAATTTTTTAAATGGACCATTTGCTTTGTTCAAAATTGTGTCTATTCTCTAAAGTATCTTAAATAGACAATTTATTTATTCTATAAATTATGTATTATTTTAAAATTTGTAAATCATGATATATTAAGTATAAAATATTAACATTACTCGTCCGGTGCTGTATATTCGTGTACTCAGACTTATAATACGGTTCGAAGAGTGTAAGAACATACGCCAATAATAATCCTTATGTTAAATTTATGTACTCATTTAATTCATTAATATTAATTAATATATAATTATATATATATATTTATATATCTATATTTATATATATATTTATTATTATATTTATATTATTATTATTTATTATTATTATAATATTATAATATTATATTAATTCAATATATATATTATATATATATATATATTAATCATATATATATATATATATATATATATATATATATATTATTATTTATTATATTTATATTTAATTATTATTTATATAATAACATAGTATATAATCTCATTAATTACTCAATTCTTTTTTATTTATGTGCGTCGAGAAAAAGTTCTCGAAATTATTACAATATTATATGGGAAGAAAAAATCATCTCGCGTCCCTGTTAAAATTTCTTTATAGGATGTTTATAGTCAACTGCTGTACGGAACAAAGACATTGACTAGAAATGAAAAATAAAATTTTATTGAATATACTGGTTTTAATAATAATAGCAAGCGCATATATATAAAGTAAAATGAAAACGACTTTAATTATATTATATATTGTCCTCCAACTCTCGCTCCACCTTTATTTGTTTCCTTAATTTATATAGCTTCTTTTAAGAATTTTTTTAATACAGTATAGTAGTGAGGACGTTTATCTGATTATAACCGTAATATAGGGGAGGTAGTGACAGTAGGAGAGGTAAATGCATACTGTTGATACTTAATACAAAATTATACATAGAGTAACATCTTACTGAAATATAGGATCTATTTCCTCCCTAACCTACTGGAATGTGAATAGGCTCCGGAACCTTCTTTTTTTATATATAGTTTTAATGTTTAAATAATTTTAGAATTTTCACTTGGTGTTAAAATTCTGAAAATGGTGATTAAAATATTCATATAGATCTATATTTGTGAGTAAATTTAGTTTCTACTACCTCCCGTAAGTTTACCCCCGGTATAGGTATATTACCTGTTAGTGAAACCTCCTCCAGACTCCTAGCCAATTACTTGGTGATCATAGTATCTTCACCTTTCTCACAAAGGGCTCTTCGTTAGGTTAGGGATCATCCCCTATCGTTTGCAATGCTCTCCACCGGACCCTTCATTTACCTTCGTACAGTTTGCGATGTTGGATCCTTTTCCCTTACCTACGTTAAACATGATTCGCTCAGTCAGATTTTCCAACCGCTCTTAATACGCGATCAACTCACCATTTATCTGAACCGGCCAGACCGTCACATAACTCTCCATATCACTTCTAATAAGTTCCTCTATAAGTTTGTGTCTCCCTATAATTATTTCGCATAATTTGCAGTGTTAATTCCCAATGATTTGCTCTCTTGTTATTTTTTTTCTTTTATAACTTATTTCACTCTTTCTTAGATTCATGATACTACTCCAGTTATTTCTAAATGTATCGATATAATAGTACTTCTCTTTTCGCTGGTTTGAATCATGATGTGTCTCAGGTGTGGTGTGAATATATTAATCTCTTTTTTTCACTTAGCATTTTTTCTATATTTTCTTTTTTTTTTACTGATGTGTATCTCTCAAAATTCCCATCTTATTGGATGTATGTCTCTGAGTCTACTCCTCGATTCTAGCACTCTCCATCAAGCCCCGCACTCGACTCTCCCATATTCTCTATTTTTCCCTTATTGGATCATTCTCTGTAGTTTTTTAGCACTTACTTATCTCTCGGTTGTCTGTTCTACCTCTCACCACACTACTCTTTATAACAACTATCATTATGTCACCTTTACACTTCCATATCGTGTCCTGCCTATAGCTCTCCACAGATATTATATATATAATCTTATACTCTCTTTATCATTCGTAGTCCTTAATTTTTTGTGTTTTCTCCACGACTGTTGTAGCGTGTTTGTCACCAGAAGCAAAAAAAGTAAACTCTATGGTCTACAGCAGATTTCTTGTTTGTGTCTTTTTTTCCAATATCTTATGCTTTTATATCTTTGTTATTTTTCCTCGTCTAACGTACATGATTATTCCTCGCTATTTCTCATAGTATGGGTGGATTCTTCCTAAATTCTGAACCAACTGCCTTTGAGAATAGTGATAGTGCGTTTTTATAGTGCGTCACTACTCATACGATTCATTATCCCATCTATTTTTCACCTGCCTCCATCATTTCCACTAGCTGTGATTTAATCGACGACTTAATGTAAATTATTATTATATTAGTTTTCCTCAGCTGTAACATAACTAACCAAAGAGTCTTCATTTTTTTATAAGTAATGTTATAGGTTTCTTCAACACTTCTGATTACTTTTATTCATATTTTCATATCCTCAGATTACTTACTCTCTACTCGATAAATACTACTAAATGAATACTTAATTATAAGTTAATCAGTTCATATTTATAATATGTGATAACGTCGTCCCTCATTTATTCATACTATTTATGCTATGAATTACTAGTAGGCTTAAATATCTGTTACTCGCTAATATTATACTCAATGAGACTTCATTTATCAATCTAATCTCTACTCCTCTACTCAGTGACCACCTATCCTTTATAATCTTCTAGACAGTTCATCTCTATATTCCATACGCTTGATAATTCTCAGAATCCGAGTTCAGCTCTCGATAGTGTTGGCGAACTATTAAAAGCTGCTCTCCTCGTGGTGTTTGTGTCTCATAATAAATATTCACTTCCTTCTTTATCGATCTCTCAAAGACCTCACTGGTGCCTTTATCCCATCGCTTTCCGTCATACAGAGCATTTCCAATTACGCTTACTGTGTAAAATTTCCCCTTATCATTCTGATACAACATTGGGTGTCTTTAATCGTGATAAGCTGTGGCGTAATCTACATGAGTGCTCGTCTCAAAGTTTTTACCCTGGGTACTCTCACCTCTGTCATGAAATGCCTTTCTCTCTCCTAGTATCCTCTATACAAATAGCCATCCCCACCTCAGTCATAGTTTCTTTATCCTCTCTCTCTCCTCTCTTCTATATTCAAATCATTTATCAGAGTAAAATTAATCTAAATCAGAATCGCGAATTTATCTCATAAGACGTGGGGTATAGCAACGAATTCACATGACTGTCGCGTTTCACATTCAGCTTTCCTCTCCGTCTCCTCCGTGCTTGAGCCTTTTCTCAATAGTGCATACTCTCTTTCATAAATTATGGCATGTGCATGCGTCAGAGAAACGCATAAGCCCCTATAAATTGGAACAGGCCGCCGGCCTTTCGATCTCCTTTGTTTCCTCTCGACATCCACCTGGCCGGTAGCTGTGCCCTGCCCGGCTCACTCCGCCAGGGTAACTCTCTCTCTCAGACTCCCGTGTAACACTATCTCATACAGCCAGTTCGCATGACGCGTCCTCACATTATTCTGTCGATGTCTTTATGTCGTTGGGTGCAGCGTGCTCCTCGCCGAGCAATTGTTTCCTCTCGGTGCGCCTCCTTCTCCCCATATCTGGTACATATTTTTACTGCCCTATTTGGCCTATTGCGTTGACAAACGCATGCTCCCTTCCACCTTGTTCTATTCCCTCAGTCCCCTCCATCCCACATTTATTTCGAGCTGTTCCCTCTCGGCGTCGCTCTCGCGTTATCTGCCGCTCCTAGTCTTAATGCAACTTCTGTATTTAATATTTATGTTACTTTCCTTCACCTCTACCTCGATATCGTCGAGGTTTTCCATTTTTACAATCGCCTACCTTCAGCACATAGGAGCTTTATTCGTTTGTTTTTATAGCAACATTCTGACTCCTGTCCTCTGTAACAAGGTTTTTTTTAGCTTAGAATAATTGGAGTGTTTTTATAATTTAAATTAGTCTTCAATATTTGGTTCTCTATCTCTTCCTTGAATACTCATTAGTTTTGGTTAATCCCTCCATTTTCATATGTATGATTGAAGATACCCTCATTATTAACACCACTATTACTCACAATAGTTACTGACCTACGTACTATACTAGCGACGTATACTACTATAATAATAATATTCTCTTTACAAATAAACCTCACACTCCGGCAGAGGCCCTAATCTAGCGCTAACAGGCACAGTTTTTTCTCACATACTTATCCTTTAATTGTCTTGCTCTCACTTATTTTCTCTCTCACTTCTAATTTTAACACTAACTTCACATTCTTATATCACCATTCCTTCTCCATCCAAAGCCTAATCCCATCTTAACTTAATTTTTACATATTAACACCCATAATTGATCCGATAAATCCCTATTCCTAAACCCTCATTCTGAATTTAACATCCAACACATACTTATCAACTCATCTCCTTCATCATCTTCACTAACAAAATCAATCATACTGAATTTCACTTCAGATACCATCTCTAAACCTACAACCAACTCTGATATCTTATGGATACTCTTGTTGTTTAAAGAAAGTATTACTTACACACCATACCTCTCTCTTCTACAGAAATTCAATCACCTTCCGTACCAATTCTCATTTTTGCCCGCCACCACCAAACCACACCTTTTATACCATCTACCTTTTTTGATCACCTTAATCAATCCATTCAGAGTCCTCCTAATACTATCAAATCTGAAACTCCTACTTCACCCCATTACCAGAAACATCATCAGATTATCTAATAATCCAAAAAAATATTCGTATTTCTCATCATACGTTTCCTCAACAGATGGACATTACGTCACAACCACACATAACCTTGACCTTCAAACTTAAAATATTAACCTAATATAGCACGATATTCTAGATTACTCAACACACGAACAATAGATCATAACCATAGCTTCGTACCACAGGGTCACTCATCGAAAATGAGTTTATCCCCTACTCTCCCCTACTCTCTTAGTCTTTTCTATCACACATCCAAGCACACACACATTTTTCACACACAACACCACTCAATATTTCAACCTAGATTTCCTATTCAACTTTGTTTACTAGTCACAAGCGACGCAAAATCCTAAATTTGCACACGTTTCTAAATACATTATACCATCATGCCTCTTCCTCCTCTTTCTCCTCCAACATATTATTTCCTACTGACGGATTCCATGTACCCATAAGAGTCATACAATTTTCTCGCCGAAAATTAGAAGGCCGTTATACGCGCGATACCGACTGACCGATCATTCGAGGCATGACATCAATTGCATTACTAGCTATAGAGCATAATAGTTAGTAAAATTAAGAGTAGTGGGCCCGCCAAAGGGCCGTGTACCACCAATACCAGAACACACCGTCCATTATAGATCGACTTCTTAACCCGACAACCGACAGGTACAAAACCTATAGATAATACGACTGGTGGGGGTTCTAAAAGTGGGCACCATCTTTCTCGCCCCACACACTTCACAGGAGTATAGTGAGTTAGTTTATGATTGTCTGTTATAAAGGCGTTATCTAGAAGTGGGGTGTGTACTGTAAGTATGTGAATATATGATATGTGGATAAATAGTGGTTAGTAATCTGTAAGATGTTGCTGGAGGATGAGTGTGTAAAGAATATGAACGCAAAGAACCATTCAAAAACTGGAAGATAGGTTCTAACACTCTCGAGTTATGCGCGATGGGATATCTCCTCTATATATATATTATATTAAATTTGGATAAGATTAGTTTATCATATTTATTTATATATAGATGGGGAAATATAACTACTATATATATAAATTTTTTTTAATGAGATATCTAAATCATATATAGCTTTATTTAAAAATATATTATATATATATTATTATATATTATATATATATATATATATATATACCCGGTAAATTATATATATTATATATTTACTATGTTTATAAGTTTAAGTGAGGAAAAACGAAGGCATCATAAATTATATTAAAAGTGTATAATAGTATTTAGGTTGAGGGCAGCGCGCCCACAAGTTGGTAAGCGCCTGAAATATTGTTTATAAGATAGAATGGTATCGTAACATCTCGAGAGAGTTCTCGTGGTCGCTAAGGCTTTCATGTGAGGTAGCCGCTGATGTCTCAGAAGACTTGCCTGCAGCGACAGCAAAACAATTATTGTGATTTCAGCATTAAAGGAGGTGATCAAATCTAAGTTATTGAGATACGCGCTCTCGAGTGATATTATTTTTACAAGTGTGATTATCTCAAATCAACACGTTTAAAACAGTTCTATTTTCCTACTATGATTTTATTTGCTATTACGTATTATTGATAAGTTTGCTATTCCATTGATCTCGCAAGTGATCGCATCATTGTTTACAATTATATTGTTGCCGTAACACAGTAAGTGTGTATCTTCCTTATAACATTGTGCAGTATATTTTATACATAAGAATATTCATTATCATTTTACAAGATTATTTGATTAAGATGAAAAAATATCAATATTTATAGTATATTAATTATATTATAGTTATTATGGAATTATTATATTGGTGATTAAGAATCACGAATTACGTTTAAAAGAATAATAATTTTCTAATTATTCAAGTACTATATTCTCTCTCTCGAAATAAAGTGTTAATCAATATATTTAGATGAAAATTCAATTGAAAACCTCACTTCATACAAAAGCATTATTACAGACTCTGGAATTTCTATTTAAATTATTTAATATCGAACTTATTTATTTATTAAGCATCAAGTAACATCTACTGAATTTTGAATGTTAAATAAATTTGATTCATTATTGATATATCAGACCAACGCCATTTTTGTTGAGAAAGCGGGGAAATAAAGAATTTATTTTAGTTGAAAAGACCTATTTATTGAAAGGAAATTGACTTTCTTGTTATTCAACATTATTTTTTACTTGAACATTTATATATAATATATAATAATATAATATTAGTATAAATATATATACTATATATAATAGTATGATCTAATATATATATATAAATATTATATATAATATAATATTATATTGTGATAAATAATAGTAATAAATTATGAGAGAAAATTTCATTATTAGTATATATACATTAGTAAATTTTATTCTTGATTTTAGCTGAACTACAGATTCGTCTCATTTTACGCCTGCTCTTCAATACTTGACCAATTGATAAGTTTAATATAACGCAAGGAGCATCTGTATGAATACTCCTCCACCCTCTGTCCATGCTGGAAGTCTATTCTAGAAGGTTCGGAGTCTCTAAACTATGTTAACACTATTGGAGGCTACACATACCTGGTTCAATTTCAATAAGTCAATAAATTAGAATATATTGTAATAGAGAAATAATAATATGTAAAGAATATAAAAATGCTAGGGCGGATCAACGTGACTACAGGACTTCTATGAAAAGCTGATGCTCTAACAGTGTACGAATCAGAGAAACTCCTATAAAAGCTTGATATTATATATAATAATATATATAGATCTGTTGGACTTGTTGGAACTTATGAATAAAGCTTGTTACTTGTGAGACATGAAATGATTTTAACCCTCTTTTTTTTTCGATCTGATGGTACTCTCATTGTTTAAGTGCAAACTTAAAATTAGCATAAAATTTTTATCATCTTATGCTGAAATAAAATTTAGGTATTTAATTCCCTTAATGCTACACTCAGAGAATTACCATCATAGATTTATCTTTTTGTGAGAGAAAAGATCATGGTCTACTTTCAATGTGGTAGCTTTGAATATTTACCCTAGACGTATATTTGAGTACCACCTGGATGGGTACATTCTTAAAGTTATTTTCTTCTGCATTCAGAGGCAACAATTATATATGTGTTATTATTTATCATATTATTAATTCTTGAATGTACCTAGAAATTTATTGATTGATTTACTTAAAATTAACTATATCCTTTAAAAGCTGTTTTTATTGATTTTGTGCTTATTTTTATTAAATTATATTCCACACACTCACTACCATTTCTTGTACGCCATTCATTTGATATACTATTCTTAAATTTAACACACGCATATTTATTACAATTAATATTAACCAAAACAATATACACAATGTTCGGAATATGCATTGTCTCTTAATTTTTTAAAATTAGATGTCATGATTTACTTTAACAAATGCTTTTAAGAAATTAAAAATGGGGCATTAACAGAAGATCCTTTATTAATATGCTATGCAATTGACAAATATAATACGAATAAAGTCGTTTCTGTTGAATGAATGTGTTGTTGTCTGTTATGTTGCCTGTCATTCAAAGATATATAATCTGCGGACTAGCCCAAATTGTAGACAAAAAAAATGGTCGACAAGTCAAATGGCTGAAACGACATAAAAAAAAATTCCCGTACAGCCCGCTGCAGGTGTTAGATTAGGTTAGGTTAGGTTAGGTTAAATTAGGTTAAGTTAGGTTATGTTAAGTTAAGTTAAGTTAAGTTAAGTTAAGTTAAGTTAAGTTAAGTTAAGTTAAGTTAGGTAAAGTTTTGTTGAATTCGTTTGAGAAACTCTAAATAACCAGATTCTTTTTTTTTTTTTTTTACAAATGTCGACCTTTTGACCTGTCGATCAGTTTCCCTGTCGACCATTTGGTACTATCTTCTATAATGTTCTAAAATATTAAAAATGAGCAGCTTTAAGAAAGCTGACGACATCATGAGTGGCTCTCTCTCTCTCTCTCTCTCTCTCTCTCTCTCTCTCTCTCTCTCTCTCTCTCTCTCTCTCTCTCTCTCTCTCTCTCTCTCTCTCTCTCTCTCTCTCTCTGGTCTATAGATGTTTGAGTCTGTCCAGCCTCCATAATTATCTTTTATGATCGGTGTTATAATAACCATTCTAAACAATTCTTCGGGGATTTAATTATGCATCATACACGCATTCATAAATTTAGCTAAAATACAATCTAATTTTATTGTTCTAAATTTTAAATTACAATTTTATTAAATAATTCTCTAATTTTTGAAGCATTGTACATTTCGTCCAAGAAACATTCTTAAGCAAGATACTGCTAGTATTCCATCTAGAAAAATCATCATCAGAACTTTTCTTAAATTTACTCGAGAATTTTTCCGCTATTTCTTTTTCATATATGTTTCTCCATCTATTTTTGATACAACTTTTTTAGACTTGTTTTCTCTACTATTAAGATTCCAAAACTTTGTCTTACTTTTATTATTGAAACTATTAATAAATTTTTCATTTCTGATTGTATTCTCATTAGTTCTACATTTTTTTAGTGCAAACTTAAATTTAGCTCGTGTTTTACACATATTGTTAAATCTTCACATTTTCGTTTTTTCTCATTTATTTTCCATTTTTTAAATATTAAGTTCACTTCTTTATACAGTTTCCTTAGATTTTTATTTCATTCCAGTATACATTTTTTAACTTTATTATAATTCACAGAAAATTTTTCACTTGCTATTTGTAGCAACTTGCACATATTTTTATACCAGACATTTATTAAATCTAAGTGCTTCTTGTCTTTGCAGTTATGTTTATTGCAATAAGTAACCTCATTTTTTATAGAATTATATTTTTTACACAAACAGTCTATATTAGAAGCATAATCGTTCATTTCTTTGATCGTAAGTTTATTCCAGTATATGAATTTAGTATTCGTAATTTCGTTATTAAAAAATTGAATACTTTCACTCACTTCAAAACCACATGACAGTGGAAAGTGATCATATAAACATAGATTATACAATATCTCAACATTAGGCACACTTACACTATACATACGCTTAACCAACAGGCTATCATCCATCCTTTCCACATGACCAAGCCATCTCAATGTTCTCTCCTTTCTTCACACCACACAACTAACTAATGCGCTCATTCCTCATTTTATCAATTTTCACACCTAACACGCCCCTAAGATTATCCATCTGAACACATTGTACCTTAGATCTATACCTCTTATTCCATACCGTAGTTTCACTACTACGCATTAACACAAGTAACAAATATACCGTCATGCAAAAAAATAGAGCACTGAAGACTTGGTCCTTTTACATCCACCAAGGATATAATTGCACCAGCCACCTTCCTGCCATTCACAACTTTTGTACTACACTCTGCATCATCCGCTCCCTTTTCATCCAACATATATCTTAAATATTTAAACTCAGACACTTGTTCCAATTGCTCACCATTTAACATAACTTCACACCGAGGACTGCCCTCACTCGCTACCATAACCTTACTCTTATCTACATTTACTTTCAAACCCTTCCTTTTACACACCTTACAAAACCCCTTTACCAATCCTATCAAGCTCTCTTCAGATTTGCCACATAAAACCAAATCATCCACATATATGATAAGTAAGGCACCCTCCATTCTTTTTCATTCTCCATCATTCTAACACCTTTCCCTGCCACCCCTACCCTTAATTCTTTCATAACCCCATCCATATACAAATTAAATAACCAAGGAGATATAGCACATCCCTGCCTCACTCCGCTATTAAAATTAAACCAATAACTTTCAACTCCATTTATTCTTACACACGCTTCATTATCGTCATACATGTTTGATCCATTCAGAAAAGCTACCACCAACACCATATAGGACTAACACTTGCTATAAAACTTTCCTATTAATCCTATCATACGCCTGATGCAAATCCATAAAACCTAAATAAAATTTATTCTTCTTTTCTCTCATTTTCTCAATCATTTGTTTCAAAGTAAAAATTTGATTCTCACATCCTCTACCACTTCTAAATATACCTCGTTCTTCACCAATCAGATCCTAAGAAACTCGACTTACTCTCTACAAAATACTGTGCTATATCCATACTCCTACAACATCAATAAACTTCGCTGTTTAACATTCAGAATATACTGTATATGTTTATTGGAATTCCCCTATAATTCATACAATTTCGCTTTATCCCCTTACACTTAAATAAGGGTAATATTAATATGATATATATATATATATATATATATATATATATATATATATATATATATATTATATATATATATATCATATATATATATATATATATATATATATATATATATATATATATATATATCTATGTATTATATATATATTTAAAACAATAATAAAAGAGTAATATAAATATATATATATATATATATATATATATATATATATATATATATATATATATATATATATATATATATATATATATATTTATATATATATATATATATATATATATATATATATATATATATATATATATACAATTGTGTTAAATGTCAGATGCAACCACCTATAAATTGCAGCGCAAGAAGCCCTGATATATATATATATATATATATATATATATATATATATATATATATATATATATATATATATATATATATATATATATATATATATATATATATATATATATATATATATATATATATATATATATATATATATATATATATACTTATATATATATATATATATATATATATATATATATATAATATATCAGGGCTGCGGAATCGTAAAATAAATAATTCGGCTCAAACTCCGGCTCAAACTCCGACTCCTTAAATTCAAATTTGGATTTTCGACTCGGACTGACTCAAACTCCACTTAAACAAAAATTTTCGATTCCGACTCCTTAACATAAACAAAAAATTTTTTTTTGGGGCTTCGACTCCGACTCCGACTCAGCAGTCAAATTCAAAAAATTTCGGCTCACGATAAAGCCCAATGCTTACAGTTACCAATAAAATATTTTTTGTTTCAATATTTTTTTCGCTTGCTTTTGAGAATGAAAAAATATACCACTTTTCAATGAATCTAATCTCCAAATGCTATACGGTAAAATACCATAAAGACTAGGTGTAGCAGATATCCGCATCCGCATAATTTTTTCTACCCGCATCCATAAATTTCTACCCGCATCCACATTTGTTCGCATCCATATGATTTACGGATAGCGGATAATCTATTCATTATGAATTGTAGGATCTTAAATCATTCCTCAACTTTCTGTAACGCAAGATGTTCAGACTCGTTGGAATAGTAGTTAGTACATGCTTGAGAGGATGGGAGAAATAAGCTGTCTCCCCTTATGCTTCGAACAAACACAAAGGTGAAAGGCTTGACAGGTGATGATAATACGATTTTAGGTAATTGTATTACTCTTCTTAAACCGTTTGAAGAGGTAACTAAGACTATTATCTCAGAAATTCTTGTTGCAGACAGATTCGATGCAACGATGAAAGCTGTGCTAAATGTTGCTATTAAAAGTAAAGGACTTTCAAAGGTGACAAAAACACTTATGCTGGAGATAGATAATAGATTTCAAAATCTGCAAAACGATTACGCATCTGCAATAGTAACTTTTTTGGATCCTAGATACAAAACCAAATTTCTTGAACCACATGTTTCACGAAGGGTTAAAATTTATTTAGTATGCCTATGTGATGAAATGCTGCCAAAGCCAGAAATTTCACCAGCTAATAAAAAGGAAAAGATTGCAGAAACAGACACATTTACTATCTGTTAGGCGAAGCCATTGCAGAATCCATGAACGCTCTTTCTTCTGGCTTCTAGCAGCGATGAAGAGTCTTGTTCAGAGGTGTCAAGGACTCTGCCATTGATCGAAGATTATCAAAAGCGAAAACTCTTGGAATCGGATAAAGATCCATTGGTTTAATGGCCAGTTAATTGTAAAAGTTTTTCACATCTTGAGAACTCAGCAGGGAATACTTAGCATGCTCTTCAATAAGTGTAGCTGGCGAGCATCTTTTCAGCGATGCAGATCTCATTTACGAAGAAAAGAGAAGCAAACTCTCCATTTATAGGGCTCAGAAGCTTTAGTCTTTTAACATAATTTGAGAATTATTAATTTCAAGTATTATTCTACATATAACCTTTTTTTCAAATGGGTTGAGGCTGGGGAAAGAGATTGGTGGGGTGCAAAAGAGTTGGGTCCATATCTCGCAATCTGGTAACACAGGTATATATATATATATATATATATATATATATAACAACTCACATTTTGAGCTATAAATATAAATATATATATATATATATATATTTCTTTATATATATATATATATATATATATATTTATATATATATATATATATCTAACAACTTCCAGGAATTGATTTCGCCCAGTCAGTTGGTCCAGCATCTTCTTTTGGATCGAGAGCACGCTCTCTTAACCCTAGAGCATTTTAGAAAACCATTTTCTTTTCGCAATTGTTTCCGATGCCAGTCCTCTGGATTAATACTCTCAGGTAGGGTTTTCGCCCCTTTCAGTAGAACTAGCATCTTCATCCATTAGGCCTCAAAACCTCGTTCTCCCAGAGCTCTTCAGAGGATCTTGCTTCTAGGCGCATAAGGTTCCAATGCTGGTCCAAGAGTAATACAAACAAAAGGAAAGGACCAGGTTGCTAGCTCTGTCGCCCCTATAACCATGAAAAAAAAATCTTCACTGGTCCTGGCAGCGCTACGAAACTTCCAACCTTATATATATATATATATATTATATCATATATATATATATATACATATCATATATATATACTACCCTCTCTCTTTCTATATATATATATATCTCCTCTTACTCCTCTATATATATATATATATCTATATCACTCTATATATGAAGTACTTGTGGCTAAGACTCTAAAATCCTCATCCTCAATCCGCGGATAATGATTTTTACTATCCGCATCCGCGGATAGTCAAAAATCACACCATCCGCTACATCTATAGTAAAGACATAAAGATGCAGCGCAGCTCAATACATGACAAACAAATATATTTCAGTTTCGGAAACAAACGTATAACCAATTATAATGCAAATTATTTTTATTTTTATAATAAAACAGCCATTATAAAATTAATATTTTAATATAGTTTCATATGTAATAATATTAATAATAATATTAATAATAATAATAATAATAATAATAATAATAATAATAATAATAATAATAATAATAATAATAATAATAATAATAATAATAATAATAATAATAATAATAATAATAATAAATAATAATAATAATATAATAATAATAATAATAATAATAATAATAATAATAATAATAATAATAATAATAATAATAATAATAATAATAATAATAATAATAATAATGGTACTATAAATTTTCGACTCCGACTCCGACTCCGACTCCCCTACACAGGAATTTTCGACTCCGACTCCGACTCCGACTCCGACTCCGACTCCGACTCCGACTCCGACTCCGACTCCTGGAAAATTGCACGACTCCACGACTCCGACTCCACGACTCCGACTCCGACTCCGCAGCCCTGATATATATATATATATATATATATATATATATATATATATATATATATATATATATATATATATACTTATTTTCTTATATATATATATATTTATATATATATATATATACATATATAATATATATATATATATATATATATATATATATATATATATATATGGTATTTATAAATAAATCTTTACGGTATATATATATATATATATATATATATATATATATATATATATATATATATATATATATATATATATATATATATATATATATATATATATATATTTATATATAATAATATATATATATATATATATAGTAAACCATTCATCCTAAAAAAAAAAAAAAAAAATTTTTTAACTACCTATATAAGAATAAAATAAGTCTTTTCAATGAAAAGCCTATTTTACAATTTTCAGTTTTCTTTCAATATTATTCACGTTTCAAACTAAAAATTCACTAATTAAAATATTTAAAATCCTCTCATTTTTAGGCAGCGTTCAAATTTTACAAACGATAATAATTAATTGAACTACAATATTAAAACTAATTAAGGCATCACAAATAAAAGCGTATTCACTTTTGGTCAATTCAGCCACGAGCTAAAATTATGTTATAAAAATGGAACGAAAATAAAAAAGAAAAATGCAAAACTTTTCAAAATGTTTCGTAAACTTTAAAGAAATAGTGTTTGGCTTCTGTTTGCAAACAAAATCGTCGTTATAAAAGCGCTCGCGCTCGATTTGTGCTTACACACTCCTCTCGTCCGTAATACATAGATCATGCGTTGCAAATTTTTTGCAAACTAATCTAAATTGTATGACTTTTCTTTAATTAAATTTTTTTTCATTGGAGTGTTATCAATCTATTAAATATTTAATCCTATTAAAAAATTAAGGAATAAAAAGTTGAATTTAGTGATGGTTGCACAAACTTGCAACCAGGTCACGAGCCGCCCCTGCTATATATATATATATATATATATATATATATATATATATATATATATATATATATATATATATATATATATATATATATATATATATATAACATCATATATATATTTAAACAGATAAAAAGTATATATATATATATATATATATATATATATATATATATATATATATATATATATATATATATATATATATATATATATATATATATATATATATATATATATATATATATAAATTTATATTTATTTATTATATATATACATAAAATATTTATATATATATATATATATATATATATATATATATATATATATATATACTCACTATATATATAATATATATATATATATAATTATATATATATCTTTACTATATATATATGTATATATATATATATATATATATATATATACATATATATATATCTCATATATATCTATATATATATATAACATAATATAATAATACTATATATATATATATATATATATATATATATATATATATATATATATATATATATATATATATATATATATATATATATATATATATATATATATATATATATATATATATATATATACTATTATATATATATATATATATATATATATATATATATATACAAAGCCAAGTGTGCACGAGCTAGGTTGAAGAGTTTTTTCACTCTGAATTTCAACTTTATTGGAAATCTGATGTGTTGAGGCTCAAGACCTAAACCATGGGAAGCTAAAGACTGGACAGTGTAGTGGATCTATTTAAATTGATTATTATTATCTATAATGGCAACATTACTCTCCACCAACTTGTATAAAGGAAAGTCGTTTCAT
>JABUQX010027595.1:17500-22500 GCA_015478945.1 Trachelipus rathkii | reverse complement strand
TATATATATATATATATATATATATATATATATATATATATATATATATATATATATATATATATATATATATATATATATGTTTAGGGAAAGAGAGGAAAAGGAGAAAAAGTGTAGGAATAAATATAAATTGATAGTGTAGGTTTTAACCCTGCTCATCAAAAATACCCACAATAATTATTGTTATTTTTATTATTGTGGGTATATTTGGTGAGCGGGGTGGTGGCCTTAGGTGTTGGGAAGTGCCTAGGGTGGGGAGTCCCACAAAGCGTGCAGCCTGAGTGAGTATATATATAGAAGAAGGGAAAGATGGGGAGGAGAGAGGTAATTAGGGTGGGATGTATGAACGTGAGAGGGGTAAACGAGGATTTGAAGAGGGAGGAAGTGGGGTTAATGTTTGAAGAAAAAAGGTTGGATGTGCTAGGGTTAACAGAAACTAAGCTGAAGGGAAAGAGGGAGATGGACTTTGGAAAATACAAGGGTATGATATCAGGGGTGAGCGAGAGAGTGAGGGCGAGGGAAGGGGTGGGAATAGTTATGAGGAAAGAGGTGTGGGATAAGGTAAGGTTGTGCAGCCAGGTGAGTTCGAGGATAATGTGGGTAAAAGTGAAATTCGGGGGGGAAATGTGGGTTTTTATATGCGCATATGCACCAGTGAATGGAGCGAGGGAGGAGGAGAGAAAGATTTTGGAATGAGTTGAATGAGTGTTGGGAAAGTTTCGGGGTAAATGATAAAATTTGTCTATTGGGAGATTTGAATGCAGGAGTGGGAAGGGAGGGGGGGGGAAGAATAATAGGACCATTTGGGGTAGGGGAGAGGAATGTTAATGGAGAAAGTCTGTTAGAGTTGTGTGTTGAAAGAAGAATGATAGTGGGGAATACTTGGTTCAAAAAAAGTGAAAATCATAAGTATACATGGAAGAGTGAGATAACGGGGGGGAGGGCGGTACTGGATTATGTGTGTGTAAATGGGAAGGATAGAGGCAGATTACTAGATGTAAATGTATTTAGAGGGGTGGGGGGGATATCGGATCACTATTTGGTGGTTGCTAGGATAAGGGTGGGAGGTGAGGTGATGGTTAGGGAAAGGGGAGAAAAGAGGAGAGTAGAAGTGATAAAGGTGGAAAAATTGGAGGAGACAGTGTGTAAGAGGGAGTTCAGGAGAGGTATGGAGGATAGGTGGAGAGACGTGAGAGGGACGGGAATTGGGGAGGTGGAGGGGGAATGGATGAGATTTAAAGAGGCAGTATGTGAAGAGGCTAGAAGGGTATGTGGAGTAAAAAGGGTGGGTGCAAGCAGAAGGAAAGGGAGTGAGTGGTGGAGTGAGGAGGTGAAGGAGGTGGTGAAAAGGAAAAAGGAGGCTTATGTGAAATGGTTGGGAAGTAGGGGAGAAGATAGCTGGGAGGAATATAGAAGGGTTAGAGTGGAAGCAAAGAGGGTGGTGGAGAGGGCGAAGAGAAGAGCAAAAGATGAATGGTGTAGAAAAGTGACGGAAAATTTTGAATCGGGGAGCAAGATGTTCTGGAAAGAAGTAAATAAAAAAAAGGAAGAAGAAGGAGGGGTTGGGGGAGAGGATTAAGGGAGGAGATGGGGAGGGGAGGGGAGGAGAGGGGGGGGAGGGGGGGGGGGGAGTATTTTAGTGGATTATTGAATGAAGTGGGTGGGGGAGGGGAGGAAGATGTGCAAGAGGTGAGGATGGGGAGTGAATTGGGGAGGGAGGGGGAGGATGAAATACAAATGGAGGAAATTATTAGGGCCTTGAATAAAGGAAAAAAGGGAAGTCCGCAGGTCTGGATGGTGTGATGGAAATGTTACAGAAGGGAGGTATAGGGGTGGAGGAATGGCTGCATAGGTTATATAATATATGTTGGAGGAGTGGGGAGGTACCACAGGATTGGGAGGATGGTTGTTTGGTTCCCCTGTATAAGGGGAAAGGGGATAGGATGGAATGTGGGAATTATAGAGGTATATGTCTTTTAAGTGTGGTAGGGAAAGTATATGGGAGAATACTGATTGAGAGAGTGAGAGGTTTAACGGAGGGGAGAATGGGGGAAGAACAAGGAGGATTTAGGGAGGGAAGAGGGTGTGTGGACCAAGTGTTTACACTAAAGATGCTTGTGGAGAAAAGCATAGAGAGGGGAAAGTGTATAGGTGTTTTTTAGATTTAGAGAAAGCATATGATAGAGTGAAGAGGGGTGAATTGTGGAGGGTGTTGGAGGAAAATGGAGGGGGGGGTAAATTAGGTAAAGGTATTAGGGCCTTTTATAGGAATAGTAGAATGTGTGTGAGAGTGTTAGGAGGAGAGAGTGAGATGTTTGGGGTGGTGAGAGGATTGAGGCAGGGGTGTGTAATGTCGCCGTGGCTATTCAATTTGTTTATGGAGAGTGTTTGCAGAGGAATGGTGAGGAAGGGAGGGGGTGGAATTGATGAATGGGAATGATAGAAGGGAAGTGAACATGATACTGTTTGTGGACGATACTGCCCTAGTGGCGAAGAACGCGGAAGGGCTGAGGTATTTGGTGAGGGAGTTTGAGAGAATGTGTGGACAAAAGGGGCTTAAAATATGTTAGTGTTTGAGGAGGAGGAAAGAGAGAGGGGGAGGGGTTAGAGGTTAGAGTAGGGGTGAGTATTGGAAGAAGTAAAGATTTTTAGATATTTAGGAATGGATTTGGGTAAGGGGGGAGGGATGAAGGAGGAGATAGAACATAGAGTAGGAGAAGGAATGAGAGCTTTGAGTGGTCTGAGAGAATTATGGAAAGGGGGGGATTTATCACAGAAAGTTAAGATAAGTATGTTTGAAAAAATTTGTGTACCAGCGGTGTTGTATGGGTGTGAAACGTGGGGGTTGAATGCCAGGTCCAGGAAGAAGTTGGAAGTATTTGAGATGAAGGGGTTGAGAGTGGTTTGTGGGGTTAGCAGAAGGGAGAGGATTAGGAATAGGGTGGTGAGGGAGAGATGTGATTGGAAGAATGGTTTGGTGGGAAGAGCGGAGAAGGGAATGTTAAGATGGTATGGGCATCTAGTGAGAATGGAGGAACAGAGAGTGGTTAGGAGAGTTTGGGAGGCGGAGGGGATAGGAAGGAGAGGAAGGGGGAGACCAAGAAGGAGGTGGATGGACGGAATAAAGGAGATGCTGGAGGAGGGAGGGATGAGGGAGGAAGAGGGTAGGGTGTTGGCGAGAGATAGAGTGGGGTGGAGGAGGTGGGTGGGGGCGAGATGAGGGGAAGTGTGAATGAGAGAGGCTGTACGTACCACTACCCCGCTCAAGCGGGAGAAAAGTGCAGGCAAATAAATAAATAAATATATATATATATATATATATATATATATATATATATATATATATATATATATATATATATATATATATATATATATATATATATATATATATATATATATATATATATATATATATATACATGTATATATATATTATATATATATATATATATATATATATATATATATATATATAGTGACTGGAGAAGGGTGGTTTTATGACTTCTTACCAAAGCGACTTCAGTTTGGTGTATAGTTGTCATAATTAAAATAATTATCTCTACCTGTTAGGTATTTTTGAGGGAAAATTGATAACTTTTTCACGTTTATTGAAGTAAGTAATTAATGGAATTTCCTTACATTCGAGTATGGTTTGTCTTCTAACCATGCTCGGAATGTCAAAGCGTATGTAAGGCAATGGTTGCCTGAGGTTTAGTCTTTTTGCAAGGATAGTGAGGTAAAGATTGGGCTAAACAGTAGCACTCGAGTTGACGATGAAGACTGGAACAAGTTACCAATTGTTACTTGCATAGACTTTGTAGTATCGGCAATATTAGTGTGAATTTTTTTCAAATTTCTTACTGGACATGCCATTTACTAAATTATCTCTTTAAACTTGAAGAAGAATGGTTGAAGGAAGATTTTTTGAATTTTATTTCCAAAGTATTTATATACATGTTATGCCCCAAAAGTTCGTGTACTGATGTCGTATTTAATTACGTATTGGACTTGCCTGAAATTGCAAGTTATCTCCTTCGAAGTATGACCCTTGGGAGGTTACACAGCGGTTCCAATGTTTCCTCCACTGCTCATAGCAGTGCCGGAAGTCATTTTCCTGAAGTGTGTTTAGTTCACGTGTTACAGTATTTTTTATGTTTTACATCGTCCCAAAATGATGACCCTTCATTCTTCAACTTCATTTTCAACTTAGGGAAGAGGTAGAAATCGCACGGAGCTAGATCTGGGCTGTATGGAGGATGTGAAAGTGCTTAAATGTTTTTCTTCGCCAGAAATTCTATAAATGAGAGCGCAGTGTGAGATGGCGCTTTATCGTGGTGCAGCACCAAGTCGTCTACAATGTCTGTTCTGATTCGCTGAACTCGTTTTCGAAGTCGTTCCAAGAAATCTTTGTAAAAGACGTAATTAACTGTCTGTCCTGAAGGTACAAATTCCTTGTGCACAATACCACGGCTGTCGAAAAAAACAATAATTAGTGTTTTCACCTTGGTCTTGCTCATACGTGCTTTCTTCGGACGAGGAGAATTTTTTGTGTGCCATTCCGCACTTTGCCGTTTGGTTTCAGGATCGTACTCAAAAACCCATGATTCATCGCCTGTTATAACTTTATCCAAAAAATTGTGCTCCATTTCGTGTCTTTTTGAAGTAAATCTTGACAAATTTTGACCCTGTTCGCTTTCTGCTCCTTAGACAAGTCTTTCGGCACTAGTTTTGCACAAATTTTTAGCATGTGCAAATGGTTCGTTAAAATAGTAGCATCCCCATAAGCTTCGTTTAAAGAAGCAAATATCACAGTGGCATATTTGTTACGTTTCGCATAGAATTTGATAGCGTAACGCTGTTCAATATTTACCTGCATCGCAAAAACGTAACGAGGATAGAAAACACGCCCATACACAAAAAGATGTAGTGCAAAAATTTAACCAGGTTAGAACACACGCCCATACATAAACAGATGTAGTGCAAGACTGACTTTATAA
>JABUQX010027595.1:0-7500 GCA_015478945.1 Trachelipus rathkii | reverse complement strand
CCCCTTATCCCCCTTACCCTTAAATAAGGGTACTATTACTGCTCTCCTCCAATCTCTCGGAACTATACCCTCCATAAAGGCTTGTTACACAACTTTCAAATCCATTCACTCACAAGCTCGCCTGCTTTCTTGATCATTACACCAGTAATTCCATCTATTCCTGCAGATTTACCATTCTTCAACTTTCTCACTCTACCCATTACCCCCCTCTTTATAAATTAACCCATTTCCAAAATACCTATTCCTTCTTGCAACTTCAAACCCACACACATTTACTATCATCTCTTCATTACTGTCAATGTTATACAGATTTTCGAAGTGTTCCTTCCACACTCCCCTACCATTCATTTCATCAGATGCTAAAGCACTATGCATATTCATTATTCTATGCAGATTACCCTTATTCTCATTCTCAACCTATCGCCCTTCCTTCCAGAAAAGCTTCCTATTCCCTTGCAAGTCCCCATCTGTCAGTACTCCTTCCAAACTGTTCATTTACCTCATTTTTCCTCTTACGTATGCAACTTTTAGTCTTCCTTTTTTCCACCTTATATAATTCCAAATACCTTTCTTTTGAAACCTCATCATTGGCTTTTACACATTCAACCACGCCTCTTTTTTCACTTTTAACCGCTTGTATCACTTATTCATTTCACCACTCACTGTTAACATTCTTACTTCATACTTCACCACATCCACGTACTTCTCTGCACTGTTAACAAACTCTTTCTTCATTTGCGTCCAAATTTGTTCAGTTTCATCTTGTTCACATTCAACATATGTGTTCATAGCTTGTTCACTTAACTTCTCACTCCTAATTCTACCCAATTCCTTCATTATGACCTTATTCTCCATCCAAGCCCCACTAACTTAATCTTGCATAAACAACATAATGATCCGATAATCCCATTCCTAACCCCCTCACTGATTTAACATCCATCATATACTTCAACATCTTCTTCTTCGCCAACACAAAATAAATCATACTTTTTACTTCGCTACCAACTCCACCTACACCAATTCTAATATACTTATGAATACTCTTGTATTCGATGAAAGTAATAATTACTCACATATCTCTCTACTCACAGAAATCAATCACCTTCCTTCCATTCTCATTTTCTTCCGTCACCAAAAAAGATACCTTTTATACCATCCCTTTTTTTAATCACCTATCCAACCATTTAGGCCACCCAACACAATCAATCTATTACTCACTCCAACCAAAACATCATTCGGATTATGCCAGAAAAACCGCACTCTCTTCAACATTACCCTCAGATGGACCATATGTCAAAATCGCACATACCCTTGACCTTTTCAAACTTAAATTTATTCATTAGAATTCTAGTACTCATACAAACAAAATCCACCATAGCTCTGTGCCATAGGTCACTCATCAGAAACGCAAATCCTTCTCTCATCCCCCTCTCATTCCTTTACACTCCAACACACACACACATTTCACACCACACCACTCATCTACACCGCATTCTTTCTTCTTTGTTTCAGTCACAGCGATCAAATCAAATTTACCCTTTCTAAATATATCCATCATCTCCCTCCTCTTCTCCTCATCATTTATTCCTTTGGTATTCCATATACCCATATGATTAAATATATTTTCGACGAAAGATAGAAGGTTGCTCACGGCTATCACGACCTTCTCCGAGGCATGCTTTAGCATTCCTGGCAAGAGATAAGTGGAAGTTGGTAGCCAACCCAACTACCACTATCCATTTTGTCGCCTTCTACGATACGCAGAACATAAACTGCTGGAATTATTTCTCCCCCACACACAGGAATATAAGGTATTGTCTGTAAGGTGTTATCTGTAAGAAGAGTGTGGATATGAACGCTAAAGAAAAAAGTCGAATCATTGGGCACTGGAATGTCATGGAAAATACCCTACAAACCAAAAGCCTAATGGGAGGTACTCCCATCGCTTCGAGTGCGCTACTCTACCTCTGTCCATTTAGTGGCCTTTTACGACGCACAGAACACATACATGGCTTGAGTATTCTTGCATCCCTTCATAGATATTCCACTCATAAGGAATTATATATATATATATATATATATATATATATTATATATATATATATCATATATATATATATATATATATATATTATATATAATATAATATATATATATATATATATATATATAATATATATATATTATTTAGTTATATATATATATAATATATTATATATAAAATATGATATATATATATATATATATATATATATATATATATATATATATATATATATATATATATATATATATATATATATATATATATATATATATATATATATATATATATATATATATTTTATATATATATATATACTATATATATCGAGAGAGTATATAATATAATATAATATATATATATATATATATATATATATATATATTAGCGTTGTAACTCCATCTATGAATATGGCCGGAGTCCGGATAATCCTGACTAAAAAAAATTTGCTACGGCCGAAGGCCGAATATCCCAACAGGCCGAGCACTCTTTTTGTGTATTATCCAAACTTTCAAATTACCTGTAAACAAATTTATATAATAATAAACCTTGTCATTAAAACATACCTACTTTATTAGTTTAAAAGTATAGCTACAAAGTATCTCAAGTTTAAGAGAACTTAAGAAACATCGTATCTTCCAGACTTGCAAGAAATGCTTATGGTACTAAAGTCCTAGTGACTTCAGTGAGAGTATGTTTAATCAAGCTGGTAATATCTACAGAAGATGTTTAACCAAGCTGGCAAGTGGCAACATCTACAAGGTGTGTTTAACCAAGCTCGCAATATCTACAGTGTATGCTTAACCAAGCTGGCAACATCTACAGGGTGTGGTTAACCAAGCTGACATCTGCAGAAGATGTTTAACCAAGCTAGAAACATCTACAGAAGACCTTTAACCAAGCTAGAAACATCTACAGGATATGTTTAACCAAGCTGGCAACATCAACAGAATATGTTTAACCAAGCTGGCAACATCTACAGAATATGTTTAACCAAGCCAGCAACTTCTATAGCAGGGCCGACCAACACGTCGGTCGAGATCTACCGGTCGATCGCAACACCTTTTCAGTTGATCGCGACCTGCATCGGACATGATTAACTTATTGTTTCCATCTCACTCAACAGACTGCCTCAGTGTTGCCATTTGTAGAACTGAAACTTGGTTAAATGATTATATATATATATATTATATATATATAATATATATATATATATATATATATATATATATTATATATATATATATATATAAGATATATATATATATATATAAATATATATATATATATATATATGTAGTTGGTATATATATTATTTGTATGCAGTAACCATCCGCAATTCCGCATCCACATCCGCATTCATGGAGCATCCGCACATATTAAAGGATAAGCATTCCCTCATCCGCATCCGCGCTTCGCCCTGCGGATGTGCGCGGATATTTATTGTCGAGATTGATAAAGAATTTTATAATAAAAAATACTTAAGATGAATCTGAAAATGGAAAATGAGTTGAAGGCAATTCAAAACGGCTTGATATTCCATAACTTACTGTTTTCAAAGACGTTTCAACTCGCTGAAATAGTACATGTCATATGATGGAAAGAATGGTATCGCTCAGAGAAACCTGCTTGCTTTGTACTGGCATTTTGTTTCCAAAGTTAAACATTCGTACTTAATATCGAAAATACATCATACCAAATTAAGCTATTGAAAACCATTTGACAAATTACCAAAAAGAAAATCATCGCCTCTTACAGTTTTCTGTCTCCGATGCAAACCATTAGCTCAACGCTAAGGAAGCCGTTTGAACCATCTTCAAAATGAAAATATGATGACCGTTTAAAAAGAATGAAAAATGTAAATAAAACTAGAGCTAGGAAAAAACGCTTTGGTTCTGTGGAAATAATGACCTTCATACTATTGCAACTCTACTTAGATCCCGTATATAAAGGCAAGTTTTTTTGTAACACAATGTTAGAACAAGTTAAATCGTCACTTGTGTTGCAGTTGAAAAACTTCAATCCGACAGTCTATAATTCGCCATCCATTAAAAGAAAAAAAAAGGAAATCATACAGAACCAACACCTTCTACAAGCAAATCATAACAGATCTCACTGAAGAATTTCAACAGTCCCAGTAATGATGAGAAACACAACGCATAACAAAAGATTAGTGCAAATGATTGAAAAACTAATCACCAAGAAAAATACCAACGTTATGATGGAAAGCTTCGTGAAGAATTAATTTCCAAATTAATTACTGACTTGGAGAATACGCAATCGTTTTTTAAAAACTTAAATAAAAATTGATGCTACAGTAAGAGCTAACTATATCATACCAAATGAAAAAGTCACTTCACGAAAGGCATTTTCCGACGATGCATTTATTAAAAATTATATATTGGAGGCTTCGGAAATAATGTCCTGAAAAGGGTAAATCATTTTCAGAGTGGGGAAGAGGTTGCTGGGTTCATCTTGAGGTTGTCCCGGTCCCGCAACCTGTAACAATTATATTAATATGATTTTGCTTAAACTCGAAAATATATATATATTATATATATATATAATATATATATAATATATATATATATATATATATATATAAATATATATATAGTATTATTATATATATATGTATATATAATAATATATATAGATATATATATAATATATATATATACTATATATATATAAATATATATATATATATATATATATATATATATATACTATATATTATATATATATATATATATATATTAAATAATATATATATATATATATATATATATATATATACTATATATATACTATATATATAATATATAATATTTATATAATTATATATATATATATATATATATATATTATATATATATATACATATATTTATATATAAGATATATATCATATCATATATATAATATATATATTATATAATATATATATATATATAATAGAATATATATATACAATATTTATATATATATATACTATACTATACTATATATTGAACTATACAAATATATATATATTATATATATAATATATATATATATATTATAATATATATATAATTTACAATATATATATATATATATTCAAGACATCTGCATCCCGCAATACCGCATCCGCGATGATGTTAAAAATCAAATAACATCCGCAGCCGCATCCACCATCCGCGGATGTGAAAAAAATGACATCTGCTGCATCAATTTAATATATATTATATATAATATATTATATATATTATATATATATTATTATATATATATATAAATATATATATAATATATAATATAATATATATAATATATATATTACTATGATATAATAGATGCATACGTAGGAGGAAAATAGAGGTAATGAGCCCAATTTGGCTAAGAGAGGAGATGAAGAGATTTACACGGCAATAGGAGTTCTTTCTGGAAGAAGCGGAAAGGGTAAAGAACGAGAATAAGGGAATCTGCGTAAAATCGAATAGGGATGGTGCTTTCTAAAACTAATAATTAGATGTGAGGGAGTGTGGATGGCGTGAACCACACGAACACTTCTCGGAAGTGTAATAATCTGCGAATAACATTAGCGAGTTATATTAAGATTTGATTAGTGAATATTTGTTTTAAGGTTTCTGCTGTATTGTTTTAGAAGGAATATTATTTTTATTGGATGTAATGGGCATTAGAGTGGGGGAGTTAGGTAGAAGGGTTAGATGAGGGAGAAATGTTTATATATATGGTGAAATCGGCAATTATAGATTGAAATCAGCAGTTTGATAATGATCAAAATGGAGGCGAGAAGAAGGGTGACGAGTAAGTTGTGGTAGTTGTGCCCATAACAATAACGGGACTCTAGTAGAGGGTATAATCGAGGGATTTTTTTGAGGAGAGCTGAGTACACCTTTATTTAATGTGTAAAAGGGATTATTAAGGATAACTGGAGAGAGGAATTATAGTGGGAATTAGTTTTTAGTTGAGTGTGCAGTGGAATATTTTAATTTTTATGTGGGTTTGTTTTGTCGAAAGAGTAGTTGGTGGCGTTAGAAGTGACTGTCGATGGACTGATTGGGTGAAGAACAAGCGTTGCGTTTTATTAGGTAGTGGTAGGAGGGATTTGTGATCAGAATCATTACATTGAAACAAATGATTATGAAAATGAGGGAGAAGAATTTAGTAGTATGGAATGAGATTTGTATTTAGGTTATGGATTTGCAACAGGCGTTGATTAAGATTAATGTAGAGTAGCTCGTAATGGCCTTGTTAGTATATTGGTGGGGTGGGTGGGGGTGGTGGTGCTTCTGAATGGGAAATCGAAAAAAAGTAGTGGGGGCCTATTCCTCGATGGTTATTAATGGTATCTTATTATATACCTAATCTATTCTAAGGATACTTTTTTGATGTTGTGTCGACGCTCTTTCTCTGGCTGGAGGTTGTCAACCTTTGGCCTAGTTCCCTCTTGAACTTTTCCAAACTAATCAAAAGCTTTGACAGTTTCTTTAAAAACTTCTCTAAATAGCATCAATCCATCGTTACTTTCCACTCACCTGGCTTCAAATTTCATGTTAATTTTGTTCATTTTTGCCTCTTTGAAAATCTTTCCCAATCTCTGTACCATAAAAATTATAATCTGCATTTGTGACTTAAAATAGTTCCCAGTTGCTTTCATTGCTACAATAAGTTTCTAATGTACTGTATGAATTAGTGAAACTGCAATAAGTACATTGTCGCAATGAAACAATCTAATCTATATGACACGCAGCCAACTTGAAACAACCACTGACTACTTACAATACTTTTGTTCATAGTTGTTGCACAATTATATCGTTGTCCAATTAGAATGTCACTACTTATTTCAATCTTCATAGTATTCCCTCTGCTTGAGATTCCCATTTTAGTTCTTTCAACAGTCGCTTTAAACTAAGAAATCTTCATGAACAACAAAAATGTTTTCCTCATTTCTATTAATATATACACACAATTTACTTTGATTATTATTTTTATGAACTAAAATTACGAGGTTCAATGGATCAAAATTTTTTGTAGTTTAAACCTCCCTGGCTACGCCTATATATATATATATATATATATATATAATATATATACTAGTATATAATATATAGTATGATATTATATAAAAATGATATTATTATAATATATATATAAATATGATGATTTATATATATCCGATTTATAAAATATATATATATATATATATATATATATATAATATATATATATAATATATATATATTTAATTTATCATTATTGAGTTATTATCGTCAGCAAATAAAAAATAACGCTCACTTAAGACTGTCAAAAGTCAACAAGTCTACAAACTATGATGATATAGTTGCTCATGTTTATTATTTTCATTGTCAAAGAACAGTAATAAAACTAAAATATTCAATTCTCATTATCTTATAACTGTAATTTAAGGACTTGGGGATTTTTTGTATT
>JABUQX010027594.1:12500-37500 GCA_015478945.1 Trachelipus rathkii | reverse complement strand
GGTGCCACAACCATGCCCCATACAAAACCCCGCCATTCTCTCCTATCATCCACCTTTATTCTCGCCTTCTCTGCCAAACTCACATTTCCTCTCCTTCAGACATTCGTTCTTCACCGACTCAATCACTTTCTCTTCGGTCTTCCCAGCCGGGTCGGTTCCCAACACACTCACCACTATTACATCCGCTTAACCAGACCTACTATCATTCATCCTTCTCACATGACCAAACCAATCTTAAGCATACTTTCAATTATTCTCTCATTTACCCTTTCTTCACACCACACAACTCTCTAATACGTTCATGTCTCATTTTATCAATTCTTCTCACACGTAGCCACAGCCCCTAAGATGTCCATCTGAACACATTTTGAACTTAGATCTATACTTCTATTCCAACCCATAGTCTCATACCTACAATAACACGGCAAAACACACCCACTGTAAGACCCTAGCACACTCAAGACATAGTCCCTTTTCATCCAACGATTAATTGCACCAGCCACCTTCTTGCCATTCACAACTTTCCACTACACTTGCATCGTCGTTCCCTTCTCATCCACACATACCCTTAAAATTTAAACTCAGGACTCTTGTTCTATGCTGCTCACCATCAACATTAACTTCACACTGAGAGGTCCTCACTCACAACCATACCTTACTCTATCCACGTTTACTTTCAAGCCCTCCTTTTTAACACACCCTGCCAAAATCTCTCTACCAATCCTCTCAAAACTCTCTTTCAGATTCGCCACACAGAACCAAATCATTCGCACATATAAAGGTAGGGCACCCTCCACTTATGTCGCCGGGGCGGGAATTTTGCCGGGCCGGGTTGCTCTATTAGCCGGGGCCGGGGCCGGGGTTAACTAAAATTAGAAATGTAAGTCAAAAAAACTGAAAGTCTTTAAAACTTAGGATGATAATTAAATATAATTTCAATTAATTAATAATTAAATATTAAAAAGGTAATTTCTTTAAACTTAGTCAATTTTATAAATAACAGCGAAATAAACTGTAGAAACGCTTGATTTTCTTGAAGAATAAGTTGATTAAATATATATATATATATTTATAATATATAATTATATTATATATATATTATATATATATAATATATATATATATATATATATATATATTATATTATATATATATAATATATATATATATATAATAATATATAATATATATATATATATATAGTATATAGTAAGAAACTACTTTGTGCGTAGTGGAATAAAGTGCTTAAAATGAAGCTTGGAATTCTACTGTAAGAATTTTTGCTTTGTTGTCACTGCAGGTATGACTAATTTTTAACAAAATAATAACATGTCGTTAAAGACACTTTTTTTTTTAATGAAATAAATTATAAAAATAAAGCTAATTTCCGTCCCGACACGCGAGACCTATTCAGGCTAAGGGACTGGATTCTTCTTGATCTTCATCAGTTCAAGTGTGTTTCAGGTTTTGGTCTGCTATTTTCTTCATGGCGTGGTGTTGAAATATTTTGATGTTTTCAAATATTCATTTTGTATAAAAATCTATCTTAACTTCACCGGCATGCTTATTGGTAGTTTTACTATTATAAATGCAAAATGATCCATGATTGTGCGATGGTTTGTGTGATTGATATTCTGACATCCTTTATATTTATTGATATGATAGAGTGGCCTGTGTTACCCCTATGACTTGTTAAAGCTGAATTTTTGCTGTCCTTGTGCATGCATTCTGCACCAAAATGATTTTTCTTCCTTTGCAAATCTATGGTTTCACATATATGTTTATTGCAAGTATTGCAGGGGATGTGATATAACAGCTTTGGGGAGATTTTCTTTTCGTTTTGGGGGTTTGAGAATGTTTTTTAACGTGATGTTATTTGAGGGAATGAGGGTTAATATTTTTTGGTAATATTTGTTTTAACGAATATATGGTAATGAGGAATTGTTAAAAAGAAGGCGTTGCTATTTTTCGGGGGAAAGGTGGTATAGTACCTCTTTTTTGCTTTGTAAGAATGCTTTTGTTGATTGAATGAAACTCAGGATGGTAAACAGGATTTGAAAGTTATTGTGGTGTATTTAGTTCGTTGTGCTAGAAGAGGGGAGAAGCATATACAAAAAGACGGAAAATAGACGATGACAGAACAGCTAATTTTGTGTTTGGCGAATGATTAGATAGCCAAATGTATATAGTTTGGGGCGAATGTTGGTTTTCTATATATATTGAATTGCAAGTAATTGTTATTCTATGTGATTAAGGTATCGAGGAAGGATAGAGTTGTTGGAAGGCATTTCTATTCGTATTACTGAACTGAAGGAATGAATAGAGGTAATATAAGTTTAAGGACATCATTTCAGGGTTGGGGTTTGTGAGGAGGAGAGACAAAAAATGTAGCTTACATATCTAATCATAAACTATTGTTTAATAAAGGGTGGGGTAAAATATGATAAATTCTGTTAGTTCCATATATATTTTACTGAGTAAGGGAGACAGTGGGGATCCCATACAGGCCGGAAAGTTTGTTTTGTAATATTTGCATATAAAGAAAGAAGTTATGTTGTAATGAGAGATTGGCTTTCCCGTTTCATATAATTAAAACAGCTCAATAATCTCTCATTACAACATAGCTTCTTTCATTTTAATGGCAATATTACAACAAACTTTCGGCCTGGAGTAATGGTATCCCCACTGTCTCCATACTCAGTACATATATATGCGGAACAACCAGAATTTATCATATTATACCCCACCTTTATTAAACAATAGTCTTATGGATTAGATATGTAGATGACCATTTTTGCTCCCCCTCACCAACACCAAACCCTAATGATGCCCAAACTATATTACTCTGATTTCACTCTTTCAGTTCAGTATAACGATAGGAAATGCCTTCAACAACTCTATCCCCTTCCCCGATACCTTAATCACATGGTTTAACAATCCTCTTGCAATTTACTATATATAGAAAAGCAACATTCGCACCAAAATATACATTGGCTACCTAATCATTCCCCAAACACAAAATTAGCTGTTCTGTCATCTCTATTCTCCGTGCCTTTCGTATATGGCTCTCCCCTCTTCTAGCACAAGAAACTAATACATCCACAAATACTTTCAAATCACTTTATTATCCTGAGTTTTTCACAAAAACATTTAACAAAGCAAAAAAAAAGAGGTACTATTAGCACCTTTCCCCCGAAAAAATAGCAACACCTCCTCCTTTTACCAATTCCTCAATTACCATTTATATTCGTTAAAACAATATTACCAAAAAATATTACCCTCATTCCATCAAATAACATCACCTTAAAAAACATTCTCAAACCAAAACGAAAAGAAAATCTCCCCCAAAGCTGTATATATCACTTCCCCTGCAATACTTGCAATAAAACATATATAGGTGGAACCATTAGATTTGAAAAGAAGAGAAAAAATCAACATACATTGATGACCTGCACAAAGGCACAGCATAAATTCGGCTTTAACAAGTCATAGGCGTAACACAGGCCCACTCTATCAATATGGACATATTAAAGATGATCGAAATACATCACACGAAACCATCGCACATCATGGAATCTTTTGCAGTTATAATAGTAACAACTACAATTAAGCATCCCGTTGAAGTTAAGATAGATTTTATACAAAATGAAATATCTGGAAACATCAAATAAAATTTCAACAAGCCACATGAAGAAAATAAGCAGACCAACTGAAACACCACTTGAACTGGATGAAGATCAAGAATAAAATCCAGTCCCTTAGCCTGAAGAGGTCTCCCGCGTGTCGAGACGAAAATTAGCTTCCTTTTTTAAAATTATATTTCATCTAAAAAAGTGTCTTTAACAATGTTTTAATTTGTGTACATTTAGTAATTAAAATGAATGACAGTCACAGCACAACACTAAAAAGGAATCAAGGCTCCTCTCTAAAGTAGTATATAGTTATATAATTAATATATATACTATATCATATATATATATTAATATATATATATATTATAAATATATATACTATATATATATATATATATTATATTCATATAATATATATATATATATATATATATATATATATATTATATATATATATATATATATATATATATATATATATATATATATATATACTATTATATATATATATATATATATATTATATATATATATAGTATATATATTATATATATATATATTATCTCAATACTAAATAAATAATTTTGAAAAGAGAGAATTTCAAAAAAATATTTAATTTTTCTTTAGATATTTACTTTAAATAAATAATAAAATACATTAATATTTTAACAAATATATTTATTTCCTGTTCCGAATTGTTGATATATCAAATTTCGAATATTTTATGTTAAAAACTCGGAAAAATTTTAATTTTGGCCTCAATTTTAATTTGAAATCATAGTAAATACCAAAAAAAATTGATTATTTATTTAGGTATGTTTATATTATTTTGCATCAATTTATAACAAAGGAGTAATGGAATTAAATCATATATTTTTATTTTGTTTTGATTTACCTGACTATTTAGGAAAATTCTTTTAACCGCCGAGTTGAAAACCCCGATGTTCCTGATTTTTGGCCGGGGCCGGGTCGCTAAAAATGGCGGGGTTGGCCGGGGCCGGGGGCCGGTGCCCCGGTCGGTTCCTACCTCCACTCAACTCCATTCTCCACCATTCTAACACCATTTCCTGCCATTCCCACCTCAAAATTCTTTCATAACCCTCCATATACAAATTGAATAACCAAGGGAACATAACACAAACCCTGTCTTACTCCGCTATTAATTCCTAAACCAATCACCATTGACACCATTTATTCTTACACACGCTTCACTATCGTCAACATACTTTTGATTCCATTCAGAAAGCCTACCACCCAACACATACGATCGACTACACCTGCCATACGCTCCTATAACTCTATCATACGCTGTTTGCAAATCCATAAAACCTAATACAATTTACTTCTTCTTCTCCCTTCACTTTTCTGCAATCATTTGTTTCACATGTAAGATTTGATCCACCACAATCTCTAGCCACTCCTAAAACGCACCTTGTCTTCACCAATCAGTCCTTCAGTCACTCGACGCCCTCTTTCGACCAAAATACCAGCATATACCTTCCTACAACACTCAGTAAACTTATTCCTCCTATAATTTCTACAGTTCCCTTTCTCCCTTACCCTTAATAGGGTACTATTACCGCTCTCTCCAATCTCCTTGGAACGTATACCTCTAGAACGCTTTGATTACACCAAACTTCCAAATCCAATTAATCGCCATCTCGCCTCCGTTCCTGCATCATTTCACCATAATTTCATCTTATACCTGCAGATTTACCATTCTTCAACTTTTTACTCTACCCATTACTCCTCCTTACTAATAAACTACCCGCAAAATACCTATTCCTTCTTGCAAAAAACATCAAACCCACACACATTCACTAATCCACCTCTTCATTACTTTAATATTGTGCCGATTCTCGAAGTGTTCTTTCCACACTCCTCTCACACCTACCTTACATCAGTTAACAAAAGCCACCATCCTATTCGATTATTCTAGCAGCATTCCCCTTATTCTCATTCTTACCTTTCGCGCTTCCTTCCAGAAGAACTTCCTATTCCCTTGAAGTCCCCATTTCATTCCTCCTTCCAAACTGTTCATTTACCCTCTCGTTTTCTCCCACGTATACACCTTTTAGTATTTCTTTTTCCTCCTTATTATAATTCCAAGCATCTTTTTTTGAGTCTTATATATATATATATATATATTATATATATATATATATAATATATAGGTATATATATATCATATATATATATATATAATATATATATATATATATATATATATATATATAATAATAATAATAATAAAATAACAATAATAATAATAATAATTCTTTCCCAAGATGGGTTAGTTAAAAAAACTGCATTCCGGAAACAAAGAAGTAATAGAACATGACGTAAGTCGAAAGAAAAGTACTCTCCTCTACCATTAAATAAAAACACCATAGGGCATCACAAGACAAACGATGAACAATCACTGTGGTATCTCGTCAATGTATGGTTCATCTCTTGGACCAAGTACACAACCATACCCCACCACATACAAAACACCGTCATTAATTCCTATTATGAACTTTTCTTCTCGCCTCTGCCAAACTCTCATTCCTTTCCTTCTAACAATACTTACTGATTTATTCACTTTTTCTTTGGTTTCAAAGCTAGTTGATTCCCAGCATATTCACCACTATACTTCCGCTTAACCAGCTGCCTATCATTCATCCTTTCTAAATGTCCATGCAATCTTAATACACAATCGTTTATTCTCTCATTTACTCCTTTCTTCACACAACACAACTCCCTAACACGTTCATTTCATCAATTCTCCCACCTAACAAACCTCAAAGATCAGGGTTGGCACGATTGGGGACAACTGGGTTGTCTCCAGTGGGTTTTTTCAAACCCCACCTTGAAAAAAACTATCAAAAAACCCACATATGAGTTTTATAAAAAAAAAGAAGGTAAAATGAAGGATAAAATTCAACTGAGACTGAAGGCTAATTAATTAAAAGATAGTAATGTCTTATGTTTAATTTCTTTAGTGTTAAATTCAACTTTCTTAATCCTAGTTTACTAGTTAAATGCTCTTTGTTAGTTATTATTATTTATCAGCAGTAACATTGCTCACTCCAGACAAAAGGGGAGTCGCAAAGGAGCACTAAGCTGAAGCTCTCTGTGGCCAAGACATCCCACACTCAAAAACACCCACTATACTAGGTGACAGGTGTTACTTTCGAAACCCACATGAGTGACATGACCTTTGGTAAATTTGCTTGAACACAGTGACATCGACAGAGCATAATGAACAAACTTTAAAAAATGCAAGCCGTTAAATTTATTGCCACTGGCTGGCAACAAATTTGGCCAGAACAGAAGAACCTTAATAATAATATATAAACAATTTTTACTCCAGATCCAATAAAAAATATATATATATATATATATATATAATATATATATATATATATATATATATATATATATATAATAATATATATATATTATATATATTATATATATAGTATATAATATATTATATATATATATATAATATATATTATATATATACCGGTATATAATATATATATATATATAATATATATATATATATATAATATTATATATATATATAATTAATATATATACTATATATACTATATATATACTGTATATAAAACATCGTAAGTGTCAAGTTCCGTTGATTTTGCCCAATTTTAACCGGAGGGTTTTCGGTTTTTTTATGAAAAAGAAAAACTTTGGGTGGGTCTGGGCTTTTTCAAAAAACACTGGGCACAATGTCACCCTGTCAAAGAATTAAACCAGCTAGCACATTGCTCCTTAATCTTAACCTCTTATTTAAAAACCATATTTCACTTACATAACATAACACAGGCAATCAAGCATGTAAAACAATAGCTCACTTAAGACCAGTCCAATTGCATTCACCAAGATCTAATTACCACCAGCCACTTTCCTACCATTCACAACTTACCTACTACACACTGCATTATCTGTTCCATTTTCATCCAACATATATCCTAAATATTTAAATTCAGATATATTATATTATATATATATAAGTTATATATATATATATATAATATATATATATATAGATAATATATTATTATAATATATATATATATATATATATATATATTATATATATATATATATTATATATATATTACCTGTATTATCTTCTGCATTTTTCTCAAGCAAGGAAATTTTCTTTAGACAAGTTGTGCAAATATAAGAATATTCTGCAGAATCCAAATTGTATTTTTTTTTTAAGTATGATGTAATTTTTATGACACTTTTTAAAATGGGCTTCTTGTGCATTATCAAAGGATCATTCTTACTTAAGGATACGTAGGTCTGTATCAATTGGCATTTTCACATAGCTTTATAAACTCCCTTTGTTTATATATATATATATATATATATATATATATATATATTATATATATATATATATATATATATATATATATATATATATATTATATATATATATATAGGTATATATATATATATATATATATATTACGTATATATATATATATATATATTATATATAATATATATATTATATATATTATAATATAGATAATATATATATATATATATATATATTATTATTATTATTATTATTATTATTATACATAGCGCCGTATCCCCCAAATCTGGGAGGTGGCGTCAGCTGCAGTCCACTTGCAGTGAATCTGCATCTGTTCATGGGAACACAGGAACAAAAAAAAAAAACTTATTGTTGAGGGTTCCCATCCTCAAGCAGCCTTAATAGAGAGTCTACTTTTGAGACTAGATGATTCTGGTGTCAGGATACAACAAGCTCTATTATATATTCAATATCAAGAAGACGAGCCTCATTTTCGGGTCGATAATAATCATCTTTAAAGAACATTTTGGTTCAAAAAATTTTGCTGATTGACAATTAGTTTTTTTATTGTTATTTTAAAATAAGTAATTGAATTTGGATTTATAAATCTATAAAATATGGCAATAGAAAAAATATTGAGAGATATTTAGGGGTACGAATCGTCTGCCTGAATGTTTTGAGTTTTCTTCCCAATCATGAACGCATTTTGATTTCTCTTTCCTAAATCCAAAGTTCTTTTGGGAGGGATGCACTCCTTTTTAGAATTTAGATTTCTTTACTTTCTCCTCTTTCGCTTTGTCTCCCTTCTATTTTCTTCCTATTTCTTCTGGTTTTTAACACATCCTTTCCCAACGACACCAGAATCGTATATATATATATATATATATATATATATATATATATATATATATATATATAAGCTCCATAATATATATATATATGCAAGATATATATTATATTACATAGATATATTTTCCTGTAAAAAATATATATATATATATAATATATATTATATATATATATATATATATATATATATATATATATATATATTATATTATATATATATATATATATATTAGTATATATTTACGAAGGCGTACGGTGAAAAAAATTTCGGAGGGGTTTTGAAAATTATTATATTACCGTTATATATATAGTATATATATATATATATAATATATACATATTATATATATATATTATATTATATATATATATATATCTATATATATATAATATATATATTATATATATATGATACAACTTGTAAAAAAAATTTCACTTGGAAAATCAGGGGGGGGGGGGGTCTGACCCCCAAAACACCCCCCCTAACCGTACTGCCCTTTGTATAGTATATAGTAGTTAAAAAGTTCACACCTCATGGGCATAGCCCTATCCAAGGAGGGAAACTTCCTTAGGTAGTTTCTACCTAGGATCCGAGTGAGGATATGAACCCGGGCCATACCACACGTCAACAGATGCTCTAGCGGTTAATATATTTTATATACGGTATAATATAATATATATATATATATATATTATATATGATACTAAGATATATATATATAATATATATATTATTATATATATATATATATTATATATATATATATAGTATATATTATATTATATAATATATTATATACGGGTAGTATATAACACCCTTGGAGAAAACGCAATCCCCTAATACAGACATCTTCAATTAAATCCTGGGCAACTCAACTACATCCCCAATCTGGAAACAAGCGATACTAATCCCTAAACGCAAACCAGAAAAAAGACCCAAACATTCCCCGCTCCGTCCGTATTCGCCCAATTTTCTCTGGCTTTGTTCCATCAGTAAAATTGACTGTGAGAAATTAATATAAAGTAAAATTCCCAATATATTCCTCTCCAGACTTCCAACACGGATTTAAAAGCAACCACTCTACTACCACTGCCCTCACCTCCCTCACACAACACATTCTTACTGGCTTCAACCAATCCCTTCCCATAGATCTATACTCACAGCAATAGACATAGACAAAGCATTTGACACTGTCCCCACACACCTCCTAATTCAAAAAATCCTCCATTTCCCTTTAGAAATAATGACAAAAAATGGCTTTCCAATTTCCTCACCAAACCGGTTGCAAAACATTCTTCTATACAAAAAAACACCTCTCCACTCTTTCAAATTAACAAAAACAGGCGTCCAAGGGCCATCTCTCTCTCCATTTTATTCAACTTTTCACTGCAGGGACCTACCCACCCCAAACTCACCACATCCACCAAAAAACTTATACACTTATGGCAGACGACATATAGCCTCATTTCTCAACACCAGACGTAAACCACAGCCACACAACATACCCAAGAATACTTACATCTATTTAGAAAACTGGTTAATCACCAACAGAATGACCGCATCCCCCTTAAGTCCTCTATCACCCTTTTAACCACCGACCGACATCAATCTTGCCTCCATCCCTTAATTACTCTGAACAATAACCCCCTCCCTCTAAACAAAACCCCCAAAATACTAGGGACTGACTACGACACCACATGATGTTTCCCCCATATTGACAAATTACTTCCCAAAACTCAACGAAAACTAAACACCCTCCGAAACCCTTTCCCAACACAAACTTCAGCGGACATGTAAACACACACTCGAACTACTATCTTATTAAGCAATTCTTAGAACTAACTTAAATTACGCTTCTCCAGCATGGTTCCAAGCACTCTTAAAATCAAACACAAATAAACTACAAATCTCCCAAACACAGCCCTTAGGATATCACAGGTTGCCACTAAAACCACCCCAATCAGCATTTACCACAAACCGAAGCCTCCATCCTCCCATTTCCACAACTGAGATGGCTGGGGACTCAATTCTATCAGGAAGACTGTAACCCAACCACCCATTGTCACCAAATTCTCTCCATTCCCCCTCGACAAAGACTAAAAATCCCCCCCCTTCTTCACCAGCACAATTCTATTACAACCTTACAATATAATTCCCCAGCCCCCTCCCAATAGGCCATGGACTTCAATCCATACCCACTAACAAAACTTACATTCAAAAACCGCCCAAATAACACTGTATTAAATACCCCTCCCAAACTTCTCCCCTAGAGAAAAAAACGCTGTCCAGTAGAGGCCAAATGGACCTCGCTCGGTGCAGATCGGGTCACCACCCAAAACTCATGCAATATAAAAATATAGATTTAAGCTAGGGACAACCGTCACCTCCCCACTTGCCACCAGATGCACAATTCTCAAGAAACATAGAGCACCTCCTTCTGAGATGCCCAGCTCTCGACGCCCCCCGTGCTGACTTTATATCCGTCCCTCCTCACCTGCTGGAACCGCCCGGTGGCGGCGGCCGGCTTCCTGGAATGTGGCCCTCCAATTAAAGTGGGCCAGGGGCAGAAGTAATTAGTATATATATAGTATATATATTATATATATATATATATATATATATATATATATATATATATATATATATATATATATATATATATATATATTCTGTATATAAGATTATTGCCAAAAAAAAAAAAAAAAAAAAAAAAAATTTTTTTTATTTTTTTTCTATCCCCTTTTTAATTCAAATGATTTAAAGAACCTATTTCTTCACAACCTCTCCCAACTCTTTCCTCATTGAAGTTATTATAAACCTGTTGGATAGAAATAAGTTTTGCAAAATTTCTGAGCAATAGTAATCACATCACCAATATTCAGTTTTGTGTATGATTTTGTTTTGTGCTTATTCTTTCTATTTGTGCTTAGGTCTCTTAAATATGACAAACTCCTCATGATGCATGTTATTTAGGCTATTTTTTACCTTTAGATATTTTTTATAAGCTTTGAAGATTCTGCTAAGCTGACTGCTCATTAGATGGCAGCCAGTCTGGATCATCAGCCTCATTATCCCGAAACAAATGTAAATGTGGTGCTATCGCCATACTGGGTATATCAAAACCTTTTAATAGTATTTCTGGTGTCAAGACCAATGGAGTTGAGATTTTTTTCACCATTATTGCTTAAAAGGGTTTTAAAAGCTATAGGTCTTTTGTTAATAAGCATATGGATTTCTTTAATTAATAAACAAAATTGCTCAAAAGAAAGTATATTCTTGGCTATGCTATTATAAACCATAAATTTGACCTGTTTCACAAGTGATACCACAACTACCCCTAAGTAACTGATATTATGAGGATGTGTGGAAATAAAAATCAGTAATATTTTTCTCTTTGGAAATTTTTTTTACCTCTGTGTGATTTAAGAATGTTTTAATAAGTGTAAATGAACTTACTATAGAAGAGCCTCAGAATCTTTTTTGGTATACCAAACTCAAATACATGAGTTTGAAAGGAATTCACAAATGACTTCTCATCCACACTGTGGCAAATCAGAAGGTTTACAGGCCTACTACATACACAAGTGATTATGAGTACATAAATTTTTTCATTGTTATTATTTTTGATGTAAAAGGGTCCTAATGGCCTAAAGCTATGGTGTGACATGGGACTTCTACAGGAGAGATCTTAAGTTCATTATAGTCATTTGTATTTAAATTCACAGTTCTACCATATACTTTTTTCGCAAATTAGGCAAGTATTTAAAACATTTTTAACAGTTATATAAGCTGAAGGGATATAAAATTCTTTCTTGAGGAATGAAAGTTTTTTTTTCACACACCTGAGTGTTGACTTGATATGCATTTCAAAAATGAGTTTTTTTTGTTTTTGATTATAACAAAAAAAAAAAAATTCATTGAATGAAGCCTTTAATTTTCCAAAATTAGATCTGACTCTAATTATGCCTTCAGAATCTTTAAAAAAAAAAAAAAAAAAAAATTAAATTGGTTTGCTAGACCAGTAAGCTGGACAGCAGTAGGTTTTAACAATTGGTTAAAGGTATCACAAAAATTAATTTGTTTGGCCCTCTTATATACCAAAGCACAACTGTTTTTAAAACTACATACAGGAGTCATGGAAGGAAATAAATGTGGTTTTTGAGACTACTGTTACTTTTAAGTTATGAATATATTTTCTCACATACGTTAGTAAACTATCCTGCAAATATTATCAATAGACGAAAATCTGTTATATATAATATATTATATATACTATAATTATATATATAATAATATATTAATATATATAATTTATATATATATATTATAGTATTGAGGTATATATAGCTAATATATATATATTAAATTATATAGCATATATATATTATTATATATATATATATATATATATATATATATAATATATATATATATATATATATATATATATATATATATATATAATATATATATATATATATATATATATATATATATTATATATATATATATAATATATTATATTAAATATATAGCTATATATATACCGGTATTATATATATATGAGATGTCCCGATACCAGAAAAGAGGTCGATACCGATACTCTATTTTTTTTGGTTCTGATACTGATACTTTAATATAATAAATACACAGTAATAAGATAGAACATTTGTGTACTGCTAAGCAACTCAGGATTGCATTCCCTGTACAACCAATACTTTAGTCATTTATTTCATATTTCGTTGTGCCCAAGTATATTTATTTTATAAATTAAAATAGTTTCTTTAAGGAATAATAAATGCAAATATAATATTAATAACTTTATGTTTGTGTTTATTCACAAAAATATTCCATTTCCATTTTCCAGTAAATATTAACAAAGTTAGCTACTGGCTTTTATGTTTTAACATGATTACAATTAACAAGATTCTTTTACTAGCCACTATATAAAGAATAAAAATAATGAAAGAAGAGAACTCAATTAATCAGTTGAAACTTAGACAAAATAAAAAAATGCTATTATTCAAACATGACATAATAATAATATACTCCTTTAAGATAAAGATAGATATATTCAATACTCAAATTCAAAAATTCTCAAATTGTGATGCAAAAACATTAAGCTTTCACAAGTATCTGGCGAGAGTTGTTCATTTTTGGGGTGTATACATTCTCACCTACACTAAAAATACATTCTCTCTCGACTGATGAGGAAGGGGCTGATAAATATTTGCTTACAAGCACTGATAATAATGGAAACCTTGGTCCATTTTCCTGCCACCACATGAAGGGATTCTCTTCTGTTGGCAGCATCTACATGTTTTCATAGAGCCTCATCTCCTCTTTCACACATTGCAAATTTGAATTATCTTTGCTCCTTGATGACTGTCTCTTCAGTTTTTTCGATGAGGTTCCTTGGTGTGATTCCTTTGAAGGTGAATGAAATTTCAATGCAATTTCGGCCATGAACTTATCAAAGTCTAACATATCCAAATTATATTCATCTTCAGTGGGTTTATTTACTGAAAAGCCACCATTGTCACTATCAGTGCTATTGCCAGGGGTTGCTGATAAGACTACTTTTACTTCTGTGATTTTTTTTTTTTTGTCACACGAGCAAGCTCCTTGGTTATGCTATTTAAATGCATTCTAGACGTGGTTCATCGTCGAAGATGCCATTCTTGTGGGGTTTCAGCTAGCTTAAGGAATTCCTTATTAGAACCTTTTATATTTCGAAACTAGGTTTATTATCACAATGTAACAAAAAAATACTTATTTTTTTGTTTCTTCTGATTTTTTTTATTGTTTTTTATAGTTTTTTATGCAGATTCCAAATATGAGTTTAGTTTTTCTCAAACATCAACCATTTTTATATTACAACAGCATAAAGTAATTACTGGCATCTTCTCATTTTTGTAGGGTGGTTACCGGCATCGCACTGAGTAAAAGTCAGTTGCCATTATTGTTTTATGGGGATTGCATGCTTAAGAACTTTATATATATATATATATATATATATATATATATATATATATATATATATATATATAATATATATATATATGTAATGGGGTGGTTGAAAAGATAATAAATTCTATGTCAAATAAGGTAAAGACCTTTTCCACAACTTGACATTGTATTTTTAATTTCATTTGTGGTTTGTGGTACTTAACAAATACTTCCTGGAATGATAAATGCCCACAATGTAATTATTATTTTCTATTTTGTTTTTTATGTGCCAACTATAAACAAATAGGCAGTTGGTATTTAATATGTATATCTTTTTGTTCTAGAATATAACAAGTTTATTTTTGTTTGTTAATTCATTTATACTTTTGTATGTGATATACCAATACAATAAAGTCCTAGTTTCCCACTCTCTGTTGTAATATTGTTTTGGGAAACTTAGTTTGCTAATAACATTTGTGGAAGTTACCCAAGGATTATAATCTTTAAAGGTTAGTTTTACCCATTTTTTCTTATCTAATCCAACTTAATTCTTATGCTGAAATCGATAGGAAATTCTTAAGAAGTTAATAAAAATATAACAAATAATTAATACTAAAAATACTTACGCTGTGCAGGTCAAGGTCAAAGGAATTGCCATCAACTGCAAGGTCTCCACCTGAAAGTTGCTCCACTGTCTTTAAAAGAAAAATGAGAAACCCCAAATAAGTTTCTTAACTAGATAGGGGTAAGAGTATGACTTTCTTACCTTTTCCCCCTTATTATCTTAGTTGAATGCCTTAAATTCCCTTCCTGTTTTAAATCATGCATTATCCCATAAATAGGCCTTAAATTAAAATCATTTCAATTTCCCCTTTAACTCTATCTCATAAACAAATTTCCTTAAACTATTTAATATTAAATATACCCCACTGTAATGGAATCTAATTAGTCTTCCCTTCCATTGCAGGTTTCTTATCCTGGAAGTTTTCTTATATTGGAATTTCTCCTTGTCTACCTTTTAACCTTCACCCCCTTATTCCCTTGCTATCTATGATGTGGGAATAGTCCTTCTGGAAATCAATTAAGTTCCTCTTGACCTGCTACAATCCTATGATACTATGCAAACCATAATAGCTGTTAAGCATCAAATGAAGCCTGGGTTTTGAAAACCGCAGCTTAAGATAAGTTGAAGTTGATTGCTATTTTTTCCAAATAAAATAAAAAGCAGTAAACTCTTGCTAAATTAATTAGGCCATTTATAACCTCCAGCCACAGCTATAAATTGAGTACCTTACTTTGTAAAACGTATAGCACTAGCTCATAATGTAACTGTAAAATATATAATGTAACTGTAAAATATATATATATATAAATTACCCTTAACATATACCCGTAATTACATACGTATGCCTGAGCCAATTTCGTTAGTTTTCGCAAATACCCATATTGTTTCATATTGAGGTGACTCACCTCGTGTAAAAGGACTTCTGTGTTCATCAATTCGAAAAACATAACCCAAGTTATTATATTTCTATTTCCGGCTCGGTGGAGAATTACTCCAAGACCTGAAATAGTTGGAACGTGTTTTGTTTATTACTTTTCATTATTTTCGTTACCTAAATTACCAATTTACCATATACCTAAATTACCAATTTACCATATATTGAGTCATTTTTCTTTAATAAATTATACTTTTAATTCTCTTTTGCTATCCCTTGGTTATTTTCTTTGGTGATAAATATATATTGAAAGGTTTTATTTGAATATTTATATTTATACACATTATTTAAAGTAACCCCCCATCCATCTTTTTATAAACTTACACATATCCCGACTGACCTTTCACACATACATCTGACACCATTACAAATGTGCACCAACTCGAACAGATAGACTGCGGTGTCCCCGAAGACAATGATGGAACCCCCGACTGGCAAATTCATATGCCTAATGCTTGCCCTCAGAAGAGGCTAGAAAAAAGGAGGTGTTACACTGTGTCAAAGAGAGATTCCTTACAAATAGTCAACAGGTTGGTTTTCCTCTAATCCATTCCCCTTTCTTTCTCCCCTTTTCTCTTATATTGTTTTAATTGGGTAATCATAAAGTTCCAAATTAATCGATTTTGGACACCTGCGGAGATCAGAATAACTAAGTGCTGCAATTCATTGTTCTTCAACTTTATAGTCGTCATTCTCTCTTCTTGGACAGCCATTATCCTGGTCTCCGTTACATCATAGCCCAAATTGATTTGGCGCCCGAACAGGGACACTGTTGTCTCTCGTTCGCGAAGCGTGCGCATTCTCAATCTTAACGATCATCATCGTCTGAACTTCAATTCTGGTTTTCTTAAACCACATTCGCATTCTTTTTAGGAATTGGCTCAAGAGGTGTCGTAACTCCTCTCTTAAAACACATACACTTACACTGCGCGCCCTACTACAATGTCCGATACTAAGACTCCTGCTAGTCAGGATATTGGGGATTCCGGTGGGATGGGTGTGGGTGGTGTTCGTAATAAAATTAAAAATCATAATAATGAAAACTCTAACAAACAGGAGGGTGATGATAAATCACACACCTCACGCTCACAAAATTTATTAAGCCCTTATAGAGATGATAATTCTCAAGATGTGGAAAATCCACATACCCCTGAAAGGCCACATGGTTTGGCAAGTCCCTTAAATCCTCATGGAAGCAATATTCCACCCAATGAGGATGACGTAGATACCACACCACAGTGGGGTCGACCTCATAAATCTGAGAAAACCCCTGTTGTAGAAAATCTTTTGCGGCTGGATGAACCTCCCAAACTGAAAAAAAGAAATGGTTCAACCACCACTCACCATAAGCATAATCCTCGGTGGGAAATACAGGATGAATATAGCCAGTCTGATTCAAACTCTGACGTTGATGATGGCTTATTGCCTATTCCATATCTGGAAAAGCTACATAAATCTTTAGCTTTGCAAAAAGAAAAAGCTGAAGCTATAGCCCATAAAAATTATGATCACCGTCTCCTTGTAAATAATCCCTCGTTGAAGGCCAAGAACTTCGACCTTCACAATCCTTCTTTAATTAAAAATTTGTCTCTCTATGAGAAGGATGCTTCCCAGTATGCCCCTCGATCTCATCATAATCCGGGTGATCATAATGTAAGGTTCAATGTCAAAAATGAAATCCCTAGAAACTTGTCCCCAAGAAGGGGAAGTAAATTAGTTCAAAGACCTCTAAGTTCCCATAGTCATGATGACTCTAATATTAGATATACTCAACCCTTCTAGATCCCATTACACATCTCACACTACTGACTTGTTAGGGTTAGATAGGGAGCAACGGGAATATAACCCCGTGAGTAGAATAGAGCCATCCCTAAGGGAACAACACCAATCTTACTCTTATTCCCCCTTTGACCATGTCGACCGGAATAGTTATGGATCATACGACCTTCAATATCCAACACAGCCTCAAAGGAGATCCCAACGTTTAGTAAGAAGACCTGAGTCTCCTGAACCTGAAATGTACTCAGGTCCCCAAATTAAGAAACGCATAGATTTGTTGGAAGATGCCATCTCACTCCTAGTCCAACTACTAAAAAATTCACAAAAAGTGAAGGTTGTCGATCCCGGTCGATATAATTATGAAGCTGAACAAGATCTTCTTGTCTATTTGGAAGATTTCGAGGCGTATTGTCAGCTTCACTACCCCAATGCACATCATCAATGGCTCAGATTGCTTGGCAGGCAGCTGGAAGGTCGTTTCCGCCAGCTGTATAAGCTGATCTCCAAAGATGATCGTGACTATTTCTCCGTCCGTGACACACTTATAGCATGGTTTTACAATGAAGAGAAACGTCGAAACGAGTACCGTTTACACGCCTATCACTCGGCTCGTCGAGACCATAAGGAATCCATTCGAATGTACGCTCTTCGTTTGGAACGCTTAGCGCGACGCGCATATAATGGTATCGATATGCGTAAACATGAGTCCCTTAGGACTGCATTTTTATGTAGTCTTCCGCCGGATATCGAACGAAGCGTCCGTGAATATATCAAGATGATGGAAAACGAGACAAACACCCGAGTCTCATGGGAAAAGATCGTGAGCTATGCAGACTCTTTAGAAAGTGACAACGATCACTATCCCAATTCCACCTCTCATAATTCATCGAACCATTCAGATGAAAAGAGACACTCAAAGAAATCTGACTATGGCAAACACCACAGAGATGAGCTGAACGAATCAACCGAGTCGGTGATACAGATTAACACTCTGTATCCTAACTGGATAGAAACAGTTCAGGATAGGAAGAGTCTATCGCCACCTCCAAAACCGACCCGTCGTTCATCATCTCGTTCGTCACCACGTCGTCCAAATCGCGGTTCCCAAATGAAACCATCCGGTGGTGCTCGTCCCCGTGATGATCGTCGTGATTCTCGACGCGATCGTACAGATAACCCCTCTTCTCACTATAACACCCGAGATGACAAGAAAGTCATCGTTTGTGATTTCTGTGAGAAGAAAGGACACAGCATGAAGGATTGCTACAAATTCTTAGGAATTTGTAGCTACTGTAAGAAGAAAGGGCACGTTCGAGATGAATGTAGATCCCGCCGTTCTCAACAGTCATCGCCCCCACTTCCCAGAGTTTTCACCTGCCCGTTCTGTGGCGGTCCGCACTCTGGTATGAGGTGCACTCATAGGACACCTCCTAGGCAAAGTCGAAGTAAATCTGCTTCTCCAGCAAATAATAATGCCCGTGGAACCATTCCTGTCCAGAAAGTTTTCTCTAGAAAATCCCCCATAAGAAGAGAACAGTCGCGGTCCCCAATGAAAGGAAAGCCACAAAGGACTCCGAGGCGTTTCCTGGATCCTTGTGATGCTTGTTTAAAGTCCCACTTGGAGGGCCATTGTCAAGGACCGAATGAAGCTTTAAACCACTGGTCTCCCCAGAAGTGAGTCCCCTGGTGGAGAACGTTGAGTCAACCTGTGGGAGAGACATCGGGACGGGACTCTCCAGGATCTGACCATATGGATGAAGATCTAAAACTCCTCTTTACGTTACCATCATACGAAAAAGAGAATGTAGAAAAACTCCCTGAGAAAACCACTGGCCGAGATTCCAAAAAAAGGTTTGCTGGTTCTCCTGTGTCTGATCTGATGGACCTAGACGAAGGAATGGTCATACATATAGCCCTTTGTCAAGCGGATATTGATCCCCTAGTAGTGTCCGTGACCTTAGATGATTTACCCCCTCCTGGAATCAACTGTCTTGTAGACAGCGGGGCAGGTATTAACCTAATAAGTTCGGAGGTAGTCTCATCGTTGGGTGATCATAAAGAAATCTTCCCATCCTTAAAAGTGGGCGTGGGTGCGATAAGTGGCTTCGCAAAGAAGGAGCGTATCCCAATCTCCCATTATGTGAAATTACAACTGAAATTTCCATATGGGTTTAGTACCCATCTATCAGAATTTTTCATCGTTCCCCAACAATATATGGTAGACCATCCATTAATATTGGGAACTCCAGCCCTTAGAGATAATCACTTGTTGCCTGATTTATCTCACCTACAGCTAATTTATATTCATGGAAATCAGGTGATAGTTGTAGCTGATGGCATCAAACGAAAGTCTGATACCCCACGTTCAACCCAAGACATCCCTATGAGACAGATAAGCGTTATGCTTCCCAATATCGATGACAACGATATTTTAAGAGATCAACGTTCTGATCGTACTTTAAAATTCCTATTGAAAGGTTTTCAGAAATCCAATGTTAACTGGCAACAGTACCTCTTCAATACCGAACACATAAGACACAAATGGTCATGGAAAATGATGTCTTGTATTATAAAACTAAGACAGATGCACTGCTGTACATGATTTCCCTAGACTTCCTAATGCACATTGTTTTGAACTTGCATCTTTCTTGTGCCCATATAGGAAGAAATAAGATGCTGCAGCTCATCTATAAACAATTTTGGCATCCGAGAGTGAACCAAGTAGTGGTGGACATTGTCCAATGTTGTCCCGTTTGCCAAACCCAAAAGAATTTTTCTGCAAACGTCACTCCCCCCATGTTAAAAATCCTTGCCAGTTCTCCGTTCGATCTCTGTGCTATGGATCTGCTGCAGTTTCCCAAAACTCTAAAGGGAAATAAATACTGCCTGGTATTCATAGACCACTACTCCAAGTGGGTGTCCGTCGTCCCTATTTCCGATAAAACTAGCTACACAGTTTCTCGGAAATTAGAGCATCATATCCTCTCGTTCCTTCCAAAAATCCCAAATCGTATCCTTACGGATAATGGAACGGAGTTTACGTCTCACGTATTTCAGCAGGCATTACAACGCCATAACATTAAGCATATTCGGATTTCACCTCTTCATCCCGCAAGTAACGGCATTTGTGAAAGGTTCAACCGAAGCTTAATACAAATCCTCAAGTGTTTGGTGTTAGAACAACCCACCAACTGGGACGAGGAATTACCGTCCTCTGTGTTAATTTATAACAACACTTGTCATAGTGCCTTAAAAATATGTCCCCCTCGGACTTCTTGCTCCAAAAAGCGCATTCTGCAGCTCACACCTTTCCCCAGTACTGGAAAGAAGGTAGCGCTAATTTTAAGCCTTTCAAGCCAGGACAGAAGGTGGCCCGAAAAGTCGTCCGTACTGGTCCAAGCGCTGCCCTGAAGTTCCATAGCAAATGGGAAGGACCTTTCTTAGTTATGGATGTCAATCCGAATAAAGTGACATATGTGATCCGCCGTTTTGCTGATCCATTAGGTAAGCTCCACAAAGTCCATTTCTCCCATCTACGAGGATGGAATAGATGTGCCAGACTACCTACGTAAATATCTCTCTCGTAATAGGGAAACTCGTAAAGCCTTTTTTGATATCGATGAAGAAGACGAGGCTGTTGAAGTAATAGATAATTCAGAAAAATCTGAGGACGAGTCATCGGAAGACAGCGAATCCTCATCTGGTTTTTCTGGCTTTGTCTCTGACACCTCTCTGTTTGATGACACTTTGGATTCCATAGGAGAAGAGGATGCCAATTTCGAAGGCTTTATGCAGTTTAACCCGATTTCCCTTGATGAATATAATTCATTACCCGATTTTTCCCCAAAAATCATGGAAGTAACCCAAAAAGTAAACGTATGGGATATCCAACAGGTAGAGGAAAGCTGTCCTTCTACTGATATAGCCCCATGTCTAACCCCAGTTCATGTACCCCATAGGGTTAGGTTTGTTCTCCCTCCTGCTGAGAAATCTGATTCATTCATAGAGTATATATCTTCTTCAGACAGTAGTGATACTAACACTTTGGATCCAATGGAGGATGCACTCCCGACACCTACCTTGGACTTTCATGATTTGTATCCACACGATTATCCCTTAAAGTTTCCAGTATCCTTCGGTCATTTGCCCTCCTTCATCCAGATCACCCGATGGATTCGTGAAGGAAACGATAGAAGTAGAACTCCATGCTCCCCCTACTTCCGCGAGGGTACTGGTGGACCAGGAATCCGTTCTTACTGAACCTGTGTATTTTCGGGATAGGCCAACTCCCCCGATTATCAGTGACCTAACAAGCTATAGGGACATTCGGGAAACCTTACAAGAGGGAAGTCCATTGGGGTTGAATTTTTCTTCAAGCTCAGAGCAAACTGAGTTCCATGGATTTTCTCCTTCATCAGTCCCAACCTATGATTTTGGACAGATTCGGCCGGATGAATTTTCATCCCCGTTGTCACCTGTTCCGGGACCACCTCAAATAATAGGTGAGGTCTTCGGAAATCCCGAGGATATATCATTGGACCATAGCAATTATACTCTTGTATATGAAGAAGAAATACCCCCATCTTTGCCTTCACGACCCTTTACTAGAAGTATGGGTCAGGTGCAGGATCTTAAACATGTCCTAACAACTGCATTAGAGTATGTGCGCCGGAAGAAGAGGCGGTCTAACCTATGAAGATGAATTCTGCAAGTAATTTCATATAATCCCTTTGAAAATTCCTATCAGGGAAGAAATTCCTCTCCAAGGAAAATTCCCCTTGATAAAGAGTTTTCTTTAAACCCCTTGAATATCCCCCTCAAGGGAAAAATTCCTCTCCAAGGAAGATTTCCCTTGATAAAGAAATTTTATTGCTTAATAAACCTTTCTGTCTCTATGTCTCTGACTGTCCTAAACTTCTTCCTAGATAAATTGTGTGCTTGTGTGTTAAAACTTAGAATAGGGAAATCTAAATAAATTTTGATTTTGTAAATAAAAGATGATCTTTATATGCGCATTGATGGTTGGCGTAAGACGTAATGTTGCATGTTGCATGATGCAATGGTATTAAAAAATTATTTCAGGTTCGTCATTGTGCATGTAAAGTATCATCATACCAATTCTTATACTAATAATTCTTATTTTTTTTGGTGCACCCCTTCTATTCCCCACATTTTTTTACACACAACACCATGTCATAGAATTATAGTGTGTATAGTGCTTAAAGTGTGTATAGTGCTTAAAGATGCCACAAATTTTAGTTGTAGGAGCGTCAGCTGCTGCTCTGTTCCGCAATGAGAAGAGGATTTTGAAAGCAAAGTACAACATCACAGCGAAGGTGGACTTCAACTCCGGAAGACACATATCAGCGTGTCCAACAAGAATGGAGAGTCAAATGACGAAGGAGGTTCAATACGTCGTAGTTTGGGCGCTTACGACGATGGCATGGAAAAAAAAATATCTGACCCATGATCTAACACAGAAAACAACTTCTGTGTTCGAACCCGTTCACAACTTCCAAGTGGACAGAGTCCCAGGAATTATGGAGGAGTTGACTACGGCAGTAAAGGAGATCAATCCAAACGCCAAAGTTTACTTGATGTTACCTCCCGTTCAAGATCTTTATACTTTTAATTCCAAGCGTTTGATAAAAGATTGGGGAAAAGCCTTCTTTGATTACTTGGCCAAGGACCCAACATTATCACCAGAGGTAATGCGAAACCATGCCATCATTAGCAATGGACGATTTGAATCCTTATCAGAAACAAGATATGTATGGACGGATAAAAATCTCCTTTTCGGAAACGACGTTCTGGATTTTCATCATAGGACCGACAGAAATTGCCCTGAAGGAATGCTTACACCCCATATGAAATATTTAGAAAAGATTACGTCTATACTGAATTCTCCACTAATGCCTGATGGGTTACACCCAACCCGTGAGTTCCTATTAGCCTTGATGGATCGTTATCCTGAGTTAAAACTATCAAGGTCCGAAGGACCATATCAAATTGCCCCCTGTATTAGAAACAGAAAAACCCTGCGTCCATTGATGTCGATCTGTAATCTGGAACCGACCGAACGTGTTCTTCATGAAGTAATACAAACCCCCACGGATTCAATAGAGATTGAGTCTACCTCACCTTTTAGTGAACCTGGAACCCCGGTGTTTGAATCTTGTAATACTTCCCCTGATGTTTGTAATAATTCAACTTCGTGTGACCCTTCCAGTTTTATTGACGTGATTCCTTTAATTCCTCCTCCACAAAATCCTTATAATTCAACGCTGACTTTTGGTACAAATACGGATCCCTCTATGGAAAATTCTCTGGATCGCCAGTATATGGATCAAAGAGGTTTTTTCATTCCTCCTCCACAACCTGAATATAACTCCTATGATACAAATTATGCATCAAGTCCACAATATGGTTCAAACGACCAGAGTAATATGAATACGAGGACCCAAACATTGTCATGGTATAGGGATAGTCAACCTTATAACCAAAGTTTATATGCCCCCATTAGAAATGATTGGAACACAGATGCTCGCTCAATGGAGGTAATTCGTGCAGGGGTCCGATGGACCATGCAACAATTGCAATGGCAGAATAACGCTGAAATAAGAAATGATCAATTGGAACAAATGTGGCATGATATCGTTAAGGAAGAAAGATCAACTGCTAGAAGACTCTCTTTAATTTCTAATGTTCAGTTACCTTAAGGGTTATCATATTTATATACGAAATACGGATTCTTATACTTAATGTATTAATGTGTTGATAAACTCGAAAGGTTTTTATTTTGGTTATAAAATTTATTTTATTTTTTGAAGAACTTATTTTGTTGATTATATAACAATGAATATTTGTCTGTGGAAAAGAATTACTTTTGCACTGATATCCAGTTGAAATTTTTGTTGGTTTATACTCTTGTTTGCTTGTTGACCTGTAT
>JABUQX010027594.1:0-7500 GCA_015478945.1 Trachelipus rathkii | reverse complement strand
AGGCCCTGATTGTATATATGGTAAGAATTCTGAAAGAGGTAGTACCAGCATTATTGCAAAGGCACTGTATTTCATTTTAAGCGATCTATAACATTTTGGTTGAGTACAGCAGGACTGGAAAACAGCATATGTTTGCCTATTTATAAGAAAGTAGTAAGGAAGATTTGGGAAATTATAGCCAGTAGCTTACATCTCTGGTTGTAAAGGTCTGGAAAAGTTACTGAAAGTCATATAGAGAAATATTTAGAAGATAACAAGTATTGTATGACTCCCAGCATGTTTTAGAAAAGTAGATCATGTCAGACAAACCTTTAGAATTTATGAATACATTACTGACTGCATTCACCGAGGAGATCCAGTTGATATTGCGTATATTTTAGACTTTATAAGCTTTTGATAAGTTCCCCACATAGCTGAGAAAAAGTTATGCAATTGGTATAGTGTGAAGTTCGGTACATGTTGGATAAAAGTGGTTGCGAAATAGAAAACAGTGAGTACAACTAAATGGAATAAATCATCATGGGAAATAAAGAAGAGTGGTGTCCAGGGTTCAGAGCTCTGGCCACTATTGCTCCTCATATATATAAATGATTTAGACCAGGACTTAAATGCAATTTCTAAGTTTTCAGATGATACTAAAGTGGCCACCTCAGTTAGAATTAGTGAAAGGATGTTTAAAAATTCAAAATGATCTTGAAAACTTCTTGGGTGGGCAGATAAGTTGCAAATGAATTTAATAGTAAAAGTGTAAGTTCTTCACCTATGCTTACCAAAGAAAAGTTTAACTTACGATATGAATGGATGGCTTGAGTCTGTGCGACCAAGAAAAAGATTTAGTGTTGATTATAACAGTAATTTGAAAGTAATCAAAGTTTGGAAGCTAGAAATAAAGCTAAAAGATGCTGGGCATAATAAATCCAATTGTTGTTTACAAGAGCAAAGAAGTAAGTAAACAAACTGTATAATAGCTAGTTAGGCCAGTTAGTGTGGGCCCCTTATTAAAGATAAGACTTTAGATACTAGAGAAGTGCAACGTTAGCAGCATCAAGGATGATTTCTGGGTTGAGGGTAAGAGCTATGAGAGAAAGAGCTGAAGGATTAGGAATGTTTTCTGTAGAAAGGCGATTTCTCAAGGACCATATACAAGCTACCAAAATAATTTACACTATTGATAACATACGAGACCAATAAATTTTTCATAGTAGAACATGGACAGGAGACCAGGGGCATAATAGGAAAATTAAGAAGAAAGCATGCCAATCTTGATATAAGAAAGCATGCATTCAGTAATAGGATTGTTAAATTTGTAATAGTCTGCCAGAGGAGGTTGTGAGTTGACTCGATTGCAACATTTAAAGAACGGTTTAGCATTCGTTATGGGATAGGGTTGGTATTCCATATAATATATGACGAAGCCAAATAGGCGGTTTTATTATAAGCAGTTATTGTTAGAGCAGTGTGACCAAAACTTAGTTATAATGCATGTGGATGTTTGGTATCATATTATATATATTAGTTTTGACTAAGCCAAATTGGTGGATTTGTAGTACAACAAATTGACAAGCTAGGGTGCTTTGTGATTTGCATGAGCATGTATTGTATGGGGTTGACTTGGCAGTCTACGATAGCCCATGTTGCTTTTTACTTCTCTATATTCCTAATGTTCCTAATTTCCTAATTAAGCGATAAAAGGAAACGATTTGAGAGAGTACCAGTGCCAACGTGAGTCGTTATCGTGGATAGATAATAGAAGATTGATTCTAACAAAGTTGATTCAAATGTGATTGTGCATGTGTGTACAAATGATGGGAATAGAAGGTCAGGAGAATTAATAGTAGATTAAAGGAGGTTGATTCAGAAGATAAAGCTAGGTAGCTGCGAGAAGGCATATTTCTAGATTTTACCTAGGTTAGGTGCAGTCAGAATGGGGTATAGGGCTTTAGTGTAAATGAAAGGGTTAGAAAATCATGTTTTTCAGATAATATTCGTTTTTGGATTTGGAGAGAATTTCTGGATAAAAATCTTTTTGCAGCAGATGAAGTTCACTTGAGTACCAATTGTTTATCAAAAACTAGGCTAAATTGGTTGATATGCTAAATTTGGATGCCAAGTAATAGCAATGGTACAACGAATATTCTGAGATAAAATGAAAAACTATGTTGTGCAGCGTTCAAATAATTATATAGCAATAACAATAAACAGCATGTTGAATATCAAATGCTTTTACACAAGGCTCATAGCCTTAGAAATAAAAATAATAGCTGCATGATTTAGTTCAGAAAATGAGAATCTACACATTATTTCCATAACTGAGGCATGGGTTATTGAAGAATTATATGGAGACTCCTTTCAGAATATGAAATAGGACGATATTCCACGTTATTTATACCAGCATAAGGAAAGAAGGGTGGTGTGTAGGCACTTATGTTAAAAAAGCAATATTCATTCTGTATTAAGATTGACTTTAAAATTAATCATGATATTGAATTGGTGTGGGATATCCTTATGAACAATAAATCATATAGAATAGGGGCATTTTATAGACCTCCTGGCCAGAGTCAAGAATTGGATGCGGAAATTGTAAGAAAATGAGACAGCATGCCACAGTAAAGAAAAAGGTTATATATAGTGAGTGATTTTAAATTTTCAGCATTTCATTGGATTTCCTTGTCTTAATATGCACCAATTAGTATCTGCATTCATAAATTTGTATACTAGAAAACTTTTGACCAATGCTCCAAGAACCCACAAACATGATGCACTATTAGACTTAATAGGCTATTAACTAACGATGAAAGTATGCTGGATGAGGTTAGATAAGGAGAATTTAGAAGTTAGGACCATAATATAATTAGATTTAATATGAAGGTGATACCTGCAAGTTAACTAAGGAAAAAAATTCTAATTCAAAAATGCGATTACCAAATTTCAAACATGCTTATACAACGACTGGGGTATAAAGGTTTTAAAGACCAAAAACTTTTAATATCATTGCAACATTTTAAGGAAAATTTAATGAATATCAGTCAGTTATGTGTTAAAGATAAACCCATTAGGTGCAAAGAAAAAACCTGTTTGGTGAAAAGAGAGATAAAAGAGAAATTAATGAAAAGTGTTTTAAAATATTCAAGGTAGTAATAGGGAAGATGATTAGAAATATTATAGAAAAAAAATAGGAAATAACTTAACCAGCAATAAGAAAGACAAAGACGAGAGCCAGAAATTAATATAGCAAGAATAGTAAAAGATTCTGAATTTTTAGCTTATAGCCTATATTAAATTTAAAAAGTAAGAATAGGACCAATTGTCCAATTAAAATTGATGAAAATTTAAGGAGTTCAGATAAGGAGTTGGTCAACATTTTCAAGCATTATTTTGCTCAGTGTTACGAGAAAGATACATAATATTGGAGACTAATAATCTGTATTGCATGTAAAAATAGACTTACAGAATTTGAATTTGACATAAAAGATATTAAATGTTAAACTAATCATATTTGATCCAAGTAAAGCTCAGCCCTGATAGGTAGATATGTAAAAACTCTGAAAATGAGGTATACCAGCATTGCAAAGGCACTGTATTTGATTTTGAAGCAATCTATAAAAATTTGTGTACCAGAATGACTGGAAGAAAGCATATGTTGCGCCTATTTATAAGAAAGTAGTAAGGAAGATTTGGAAATATAGGCCAGTTAGCTTACATCTCTGGTTAAAGGTTCTGGAAAAGTACTGAAAGGTCATAGAGAAAATTTAGAAGATAAACAATATTGTATGACTCCCACACAGTTCAGAAAGGTAAGTCAATGTCAGACAAACCCTTTTAGAATTTATGGAATCCATTACTGACTGCATTGACCGAGAGATCCAGTTGATATTGTATATATATTTCAAAGGTTGATAAGGTTCCTCTCCCCACATAAGGCTGATGAAGAATTTGTTGCAAGCCAGTGTGGTACATGGTTGATAGAGTGGTTGTGAAATAAAAAACCAGTGTGTACAACTAAATGGAATAAATCATCATTGCGGAAATAGTGGAGATGTGTCCACAGGGTCATCTGGGGCCACTATGTGTTCCTCATAAATAATAATATAGAATAATAATATAATATATATATAATAATACTTGAAATTGGAAAAAAATCAGCCTTTTTTTTTTTTAAGACTCATGAAAAAATCGAAAATTTGAATTACAATCATATCTTAATATTTTCTTTTTAAAAAAGATAAACTGAAATATTTACTGCAGAAAATATAAAAATGTTTAATACCCTAACTTAACTTTGGTTTCAAAGTACGAAATTTTGCAACAAACATTCACTTCAGTCAATGATTCTGAAACAGAAAAGGAAAAAGTTAAAAGAAAAAGTTAAAAATAATCTACAAATAAATTAATAAAAATCTAAAAATTTTCACACTTAAAAAGAAAAAAATATTAAAGTTACTTGAAACATGTACTCAAAAACGTTAACTCATAAAATAAATAAAAACTATTTTAAGAAATAAAAAGATTAAATTTTTTAATATTAAAAAGTAATAATTTCTAATAATAATAATACTATTTACACTTTTAACCAAAATAGGGCCACTTTATTATTTGCGAGTAGCCATATTTACGACATTCACATGAAACTTTTTGAACGAATTTTTTTTTACAAATTATAATTTAAATTATTATCAACAATTTAAAATTTTTAATAATAAAATATCATTGCACTTTTTAACAAAATAGGCCCACTTTATATTACGAGAGTACCACATTTCACAGTTAACTTTTTTTATCCTTACACGAAATAGAAGAGATAGTATAGAAAACAAAAAAAAATATGATGAAGTAAACATATAATAAACAAAACAAAATATTAATAAAAACTATAAAAAAATGACATTTCTATATAAGTGTATAATTACCGGTTTTCGTCCACGCCCCTACCTTTTACCCGAAAGACAAAACACTAACTTTAAAAATAAGCTTAAGATTTTAAATTTTACATGAAAATGCTTTAAAAAATTAGACTCCCAATGGGCATATAAATTGAAATTCGGATACCTTCATTCTACAAATTCACCAGTCTAGAATTTTTGCCGATTAAAAAAAAAAAAATTGGCAAATGGGGGAAATTTTTTTTACCTATAGGTGTAAGTTTTTTTAATGAAATTTTACTATAGTTAAAATATTTTTTGATTACTACATAAAAAACCAATCTCTTTTTAAAGAGTTCCTAATAAAATAGTCTCATTATAAAACAAAAAAATTTCCCGCACGAAAGTGTTTCGCCCCATTTTATCATATATCTATATATACCTATATATACCGTATATATATTAATATATATACTAAATAATAATATATATATATTATATATAATATAATATATATATAATAGATATATACGTATATATATATATATATATATAATATATAATTTATATAATAAATAATATTATATATATATATATATATATATTACTAAATATATAAATATAATATATATATATAATATATTAGAGGTTACCGGGTAATTTTACATTTTTCCGTCCGGTTTCCGCCGGAATTATAAAAATTCCGGCCGAAACCAATTACCTAACTTAATAACTTTTCCTTAAACACTTTGAAAATATTGCCTGAATTGGTGTTAAGATAAAAGAAAACATGATAGAAATGTGAGGTAGATCTAAAGTTTTTCTTCCAAAAATCATCCTGCTTTTGAAAATGAAAATAATTCTCTGAAATATGAGAGACTGGAAAGAGAATAATGTTTGGGCCTAGTACTGCTATATCTTGGAATTTAGCTTTGTCACTTCCACCAATTAAGAATTCTTCTTTTCCCAGATTAGAAATGATTTTCTGGTAAAAAAAATAATTCAATTTCATTAGAATTCAAACCTTTGAAGAAGACCACTGATTTTTCTTTTTTCCTTTTAAACACTAACGACTTGCTGTCAACTTCACTCTCTCAAACTTATCAAAAACTAAGTACCCTTTATGCAAGAATTCTTTTTACTTAATTGCTCACGGATATTTGAGGTACCTTCGCAAATCTAAAGTTTATTAGAATAAATGCTCCCGTTCTGAAAAAATGACACTTCATCGCCTGAACTTCTTTTGACTCTACTACTATTATCACTTTCTACCTCCAATTATTTGCTATTCTAAGTAATCCATTTCTACTCAATTCTCTTATATTCATTAGAAAATAAAGTCATTTAGTATTTTGGATCTACTACAGTATTTAAAACAATTATCTTGTTTTGGTATATGCCTATTGATCCGTCTCTTCCTTTTTATTCATAAAATCTAAACTCTAATGCCTTCTTCAGCTCTTCTTCTATTCTCTGCTTCATCCTCAGAGTTTAGAAGAATATGCTGGGAGAGCCAAACAGTAGGAATAAGTATGATATAGTGATTTTGCCTTATAGTTTCTATAACATGAGAAATGTTGCAAAACTCTTAGATTTTTTCAATTAATTTGCCATTATAGCAGCAAAGCTTAAATGATTGATTGTTCTATAATATGAACTTGCAGAGGTCTTTTCAAACATTCAATTCTTTCTAGAATCAAATATGTGCTATTCGTGCACCTTGTATTAAATAAGTGGCTTGCAAGATGTGGATCCAAGTCTCTTTGTATTCTTTTAAGTTAATTACAGCTCAAATACTGGAATGATTGAAATGTGTACAGATATTCCTACATTTCTTAATTAAATCCCACTTCCTTGAGAAAATAAGGCATCTTAAATAAATTTAAGCTTAATGAATAAAATCAAGAATAACTTGGGTGATCCTGCTAATCAGTTCAAAGTCATTTAAGTATGCTCCATCTCGAAGAAATCAAAGAATTCATGTATAGGAGGAATCCCCACACAACAAATTTCACTTAAATACCACACACACTAACTCAAACTCCCACACTCAACGCCATTTAATTCCAGAATGAGAAACGTGGAAAATAATTTCAAATGATATACATCCATTTCAAACTACCTCGAACCAGATCAGTTAAAGAAATAAATAGTCGTTGAATATTTACTCTCTATATATCTGAGTAAATAATATATCTGATCATCCTTAGATAACTTCTCAATACTGCTGATCTCATCCTGTATGAAGTTGGTAACATATTCTCTACAAAATATTTTCTACTAGGAAAAAGATATTTTTGAAGATGTGCAATAAGTTCTATGAATCCCTTCTCTTCTTTACTATGAATCCAATTTCTCATTGCCCGAAATAAAATTCATATTTTCTTTGATTGTCATTATAAAGCCAAAATCTTTTTTGAGAAACCTCCTCAAAGCTCACTTATACACACTTGAAATCTATTAACTCTTTTGTTTCCTTGTTCTAGAAAAACAAGACTACTCCCTTTACTATTTAAAATTTTGACTCCAAATCTCTCTCAATATGATTTCCATATGTTACATAAGTCTATTACTAAATTATAAAATTATATCGTCTGAAATTTAATAAATATATTCATTTTACAATTCTTTAATCCTCCTG
>JABUQX010027593.1:25000-27500 GCA_015478945.1 Trachelipus rathkii | reverse complement strand
TGGACTTCATCATTCATAAAATAAAGAGAGAGAGAGAGAGAGAGAGAACCTAAGTTAATTTTACCCTAATCATGAAAAATTTAAACAAAATTGTAAATACTTTACCTAAAATTTTATGACTAAGAAAAACGCGGGACATTCAATTATATATATATATATATATATATATATATATATATATATATTTATATATATATAATATATATATATATATATATATATATATATATATATATATATATATATAATATATAATATATATTATATAATACATATATATACCTATATGGTTCATGTGAGCTGGATGACCCGCGTTTCTCTGAGTCATGAAATTTTAGGTTATCTATTTACATTTTTGTTTAAATTTTTCATGTCTAGGGTAAAAAAAAATATATAAATCTCTACTGATTTTAGTAAAGGTGAAGCAGTTAAAGTTTAAATTTACTTTCCTTTTATAATTAATAGTTTAATATATATATATATATATATATATATATATATATATATATATATATATATATATATATATTATATATATATATATATATATATATATATATATTATATATATATATATATATTTATATATATATAAAAAAAGAAAGATATAGGAGAGAGAGAAAAGAGAGAGAGAGAGAGAGAGAGAGCCAAGGTAAAGGAGCGATAACAAAAAATATTTTGTACGATTTTGGTACTTTATTAAACTTTATCCAGTTTAATAATATTTATTTTTTTTAAGGGCATAATTCCAGAAAAGGGCCAGGAGAATTATCTCGAAATGTATGACACTTACAGGAAAACCAAATACATATTTGGAATCAGCGTATAAAGCTTATTACCGGAATGTTAAAAAAAAAAAAAAAAAAAAAAAAAAAAAAAAAAAAAAAAAAAAAAAAAAAAAAAACAAAAAGTACGACACTTACAGATAAAAAAAAATTACATATTTGGAAATCAGCGTATAAAGCTTATTATATGTAAAGTCGTTTCGTCCCCCCCTCTGTCCCCCATCGGCTCGAGCCCCCTAAAAATTGAAGTTCAAGGAAATATATTTCCATTAGGGGGCTCGAGCCAATGGGGGACAGAGGGGGGGACGAAGTCCCCCCCGTCGTCCACCTAGAGGCCGAGAGACCCCGACTCCTAGGTTATCAATGCGGTTTTCTACCTTGGGTATTCTGTTAGTTTTTAAAATAATTAAAACGAACTTTTTATATTAATAAAAGCTTTTTACGCTGGTTTTTCAAAATATTTAATTTATTTTTTTTTTAATTTTTTTTTTTTTTTTTTTTTTTTTTTTTTTTTTTTTTTTTTTTTTTTTTTTTTTTTTTTTTTTTTTTTTTACATTCCGGTAATAAGCTTTATACGCTGATTCCAAATATGTATTTGGTTTTCCTGTAAGTGTCATACTTTTCGAGATAATTCTCCTGGCTCTTTTCTGATATTTTGCCTTTTTAAGTTATTTGTAAAACGTATTTATCATTTAATGTTAATAATTAAAAACGTAATTATCATTTTTTAATTTTATTGAACGAAATTCGTAACCTAAGAAAAATAATTAATAACTAAGCACAATTCGAAATAAGTTCATACAATTTTTAATAAAAAATTTAAAAAAAGGAAAGAATCTGAGCTTCACACCGAAAGGAATTTCTGGTCAATTATACTGCATTTTTAACTTTTTCAACATAAAAAAAACTACTCAAGTTTGCGGGTCATCCAGCTCACATGTACCGTATTTTTAATACCAATTTGCATAAAGAGAATATTATATATATATATATATATAATATATATTATATATATAATATATATATATATATATTAATATATATATATAATATATATATATATATATATATACCAATTGTATGTTTAAAATTCTGCAATATCCTTTAATATTTAATTTAATTAATTTTTCCCTTCATTTCTTTTACTCCACGCATACTCGCAAATATATGAATCAATCATCTTTATGTTCATTCCTTTTTGTTTTTCGGTTTTATATTTAAAAACACTCCACGTACTTTCCACCGTCATGTTTTGTTTACCAATGCATATTGGATTAATTAGCACAAACCTGTGAAATAAATTAAATTTTATTTTTAACAAAATTGAACTTTCTTAATCTAATGCAATATAACCTAATCTACCCCATAATCTAACCTATGTAACCTTACCTAACCTAATTTAACCTAACACCTAACTTAACCTAACCTAACCTAACCTAACCTAAACCTAAACCTAACCTAACCTAACTTAATCATAACATTACATAACGTAACCTAACCTAAGATAATCAAATTTCAAATTAAAAATAATGATTTATCTTACCTCCCACAAGTAGTTATTGAATTTAACACAAACTGGTTGACAAATATTTAATTCCTCTTTGTTTTAATGTAATGTTATTAAAATACTTAAAGAAACATAAATAACAATAATTAAAATATTGAAGAACAATCTTGAACATTTTTTTTTTAGCACCAATACAGTTAATAATTAA
>JABUQX010027592.1:7500-23535 GCA_015478945.1 Trachelipus rathkii | reverse complement strand
ACCAGGCCCGCCTTTTAAGGAGGGGTGATTCGGTCACTCTAATATTATAAAAATATAGAAATAATAATAATAAAAAAAAAAAAATATATGCCACTCATTTAATAGCACGCAGAATAAGTAGTATTCTACAAGTTTTATTTAGGTTCACTTTAATTTTAGAAAGAGTTTTTATATTTTTAAAAAAATAGTTATAAATTTAGACTGTATTCAAATAAGAAATTATGGGCCCTGATTCAATAGATTAATTTTCCTCTTTATGAGAAATAATGTGAGTTTTTTTTTTAACTTCGTCTATCTTTTTCTTGCAATTTTAGTGGGATAATGGATTTTAATTATTTCTTTCAGTGGAAAACTATCGAGATGTTAGCTTTAAACTGGCAAAAGTAAATTTTTGATTACCAAAATAACAGTATTAGTGAGGTCAATAAATCACGGGGAGAAGACTACTAAAAACATCTGTCGTCCGTTCACCCCGCCGTTAATAATAATTGTATAGGCATAGAGGGTGAACTCAGTAACCACCAATTTGTTTAATTTTGTATTTTTATTTTTCTTCATTATTGATCTATTTATATCATATATATATAATTTAATAATATATAATGAAAATGTTACTATATATTAAGATTAATAAAAATTTTAAAAAATTAAAAAGAAAGATTAATAAATATAAAAAAAATGAATTCAAAAAAAGTAAGTTCAAAATTTAACAAATGAATGAAGGTGAACTCGGACCAAACCTTATTTTTTATATTATTATTTTATTTATCAATTATTTTACCATTTTTTTGTACTTATTACGAATTTTAATGATAAGAATAATTATTATATTAAGTAAAAATTAAAATATAAAATTGAATTTATACGTAAAAGAGGAATTCTAAACAGGATTAGTTTTTCTAATACCCCTCAATGGTCGTCTGATTCACCCCTCCAAGGTCGCGGTGACTTGGCGTTATTCAAACTTTAATAAAACTATTTATTATTATGAGGATTACATTATTATTTTTTTGTGCATGCTTATGACCAACTATAGGGCTTGATTTTAAAAAAAAAAAAAAAAAAATTTCCAGAACAAGTGCATTAGGGGAGAGTCAGGAGCACCGAAGTTTTAATCCCTAAAGTGGGTCCAAGTCACCCCGCCCGACGCTACAGTAAATCTGTGTATACTTAACCAAACCTATCATAATCTTACTGATTTTTAGAATGTAAAAAGAAATAATATATAAAAATAACAAATGTTACTTATAAAAATACCATAAATTTGGCAATTTTTTACTAATAACATATGGCATTGTTATCTATAGAAATATCAAAACCCGATTGATTTTAAAAAAATATCCTTTTTTTTAGAATTTGTTGAACCTAACTATTACTGTTGTTTTTAACATCACAAATTAATAACACACCTTGTTTGCAAAATTACTTCAGATTTTAAACAATATCTGATAAAGCTTGGAAGCCATATGAATCTTTTAAGGACTGTCCTCTCAACCTTCAGAACATGCAATTTAAGTTTAAAGGTATTGAAAAATAATAAACAAATAACTAGCAAAACCTAATACATATGTGCAAAATTTTTTTTTTAATTTCCAACAAGTTTCACAGTCCTTAGAATATTCAAATTAAGTTAAGAAGATATAAAACAAAAGATTTAACCCATAGTCACCAACCTCCAACAAAGTTAGGCATGCACTTTTTCTTAAAACCACAACCACCAATCAATGGGTCTTCCCTCCAGAAATATAAAATGAAAAGAATGATGCATATGTTTAAATAATATCCAAATCGTTCAAATGCCTGCCTACCAAATTTGAAGTAAGTTGAAAGTGAACTACTAGTTATGATATCCTGAGGCAACCTATTCCAAAAGTTAACTACATATACTGAAAAAAAAAATTCTCAAATCCAAACCAATGTTCTTCCTTTCCTATTATGACTTCGTTATCTCATGAAATAGTACAAAACAATTCTCTCCTCAATGAAGTTCAGAGATGAGAAAATTTTAAAACCTGAATCATTAACTCCTCAAAGACATCTTTCCACAAATAAATGCACAGTTCTTTATGAGGGAACTTTCAAATTTCGATCTCCGGTCGTACCACAGGTCAACCAAATATACAGTTGAGTCAACTTGCAAGGACTCTTCTAGCAGAAGCTAACTAGATTTAACTAGTTAACTAGACCACTCGCATTTCTGGCTTTGGTTTTAGTTTCTCATTATATCAACAATCAATAGGTCAATATATTGAATTAAAAAGCTTATTTTAAAAATGTAAACACTTTTCAACTGTTTAAAGATTATTGAATGAAATAACTTTTTTGTTTCTGTTTTCGTTTTTTTTCGATAGAGCGTAGGACACGTAAAAACCAACCACAAGGACATATGCTCGTAATCCATCTAGATTCTAGACATGAAAAAATATAATTTGCCCTTCAGGCAATCAAGGTTCTATGGATAAAGCCAACACTTCGCCGAGAGGAGTTCAAGTTAGTTAGGTCTCGAACCAAACATGAAAACTAGAAGCTATCATCCCTAGATATTTCAATAAAGGATGGGTAATGTAAGTTATGTAGCTAATGTATATATAATGTTTCTCCTAAAATATAAATTTTCTTTACATTAAAGTTGCTGATATAAAATGTTGATATAAGAAGTGCAGAAATTCTTTAATTAAAAATATTATGTGGGGTTTTGAGAAGCCATTCTATATGATACTTGAAGTTATAATTGATATATTTTTTATTTAAAGCAAATTCAAGGTGAATATTATGATTTAAATTTTAATTTTCTTTCAGAAAAAATATAATAGTAAAATTAGCAATAAAAGGGATAATACATTTACTTTAGTACATATTAGCATTTTAAGAAATTACTAATTGTAGTAATACAGATAACTTTTATCGTTCTTTGCATCGTATATTTGTAAAAATCACTCAAAATTAGCCAAATATATAAGACAAGTTTTGAACACAGTACTATGTTTTGAACCAGTTTTAATTTTAATTTTAAATTATTTTGAAGGTAAACTTTCTCCACATAAAATATCAAAGCATTGATTAAAACATTTTTTGTCTTTCTAGCACTGCCATCATATATAATAAAGATAAGCAATATAATCATAGTATCATTTTCATACCATGATACTGTAGAGATAAACCGATTATTTGCTATATCGCCTATATGCATGTATGGTCCCCAATATGGCTCTAATTTATATTATATATTTCGAATAAAATTCAACCTTTACATCTTTGAAAATTTTGCTGCTATACAATTACAATTTATAAGACTATCAAATATATGTATATAGGAAATAAAACTGAGATAATGTAAAAACTCTTCCTGATAAGAATATTTGACATAAATTTTACGAGAGATAAAAATGTGATAACCCATAATTATATTATAGTAATAATCAACCCGTTTTCGCTTTGTTAAAATTGTTTTTCAAATGGATTGGGTCATCGAACGTTTTGTAAACAAATATTAATTGTCGCATAAAAAAAAAAATTAAATATATGTTATATTCTAATTTAATCAATATATATATATATATATATATATATATATATATATATATATATATAATTCAATATAAGATAAACTATTTATTTTTATAGTTATATTATATATTATATAATACTAATTTAATAATAATAATATATTATTATATTATAAGCTATAATATATGTATATACTATCTATATATATATACTATATCATATACTAGTTCTATATAGATATAATATAAGTAAGTGATATAATATAATTATATAATATATATAATATATAAATATTATATTACTATATATTATATATATATATAGTCATTTATTTAAGCAACAATTAGCTTCCTCCTCAAAAGCTAGTCTTGTAGAACACGTATAGCGTCGGAACGGAATCAAATAAACTATCTTAAGATCAATAATAAGAACTATAGGGGCGGGGGAAAATAAGAAATAGTAGTATCATAATATATAATATATAATATATATAATATATATATATATATATATATAATATTATTATGATATAGATCATAATGTATATATTAATATAATATATAATATATTACCTTATATATATATATATATAATTTGAGCAAATACTTAAGTATAAGAAGGAAAAGGACTGGAGAAGGATTATTTATTTGTGAGGAAAAATAGTTGAATTAATATTAAAGGTACACCCAAGGTTTTAAGAAGAATAGGTTATTAGGACATAAGCAATATAATATATTTATTATTCTATATAGATATGTAGGAATAATATAATATATAAGTATATACTATATAATATATAGGATATATATATATATATATTATTATGATATTATTATAATATATATATATATATATAATATAATATACAGTATATATATATATATATATATAAAGTGTATTATATATTTAATGTTTAGAATTAATATTAAGCGTCATGAATATTTATTTAAATATTTTCATATTACACAAGAATATTTTCTAAATTAAAATCATAAATTAAACATTTATATTATTATAATATATATAATTATATTAGTATATAATATATATTAATAATATATATATAATATATGTATTATATATAATTATATATAAATAGATATAGTATAGTATATTTGATTAGTTATTAAATATAAATATCTATAGTATAAGTATAGCTTTATGACAAGGAATAATAATATATTGGTTCTCAGCTGTTGGATTAGTTTTTTTTTAAGTAACTATTGAATATTATCTATTATTATTATTTTTTCTAGTGTCTATAATAATTCAATCATGAGTTATGGTTTTTTTTTTCATATGATGTTAAAGTATTGACAAAATATATATTATAATATATAAATTAATAATATATATTTATATAGTATATATATATATATATATATAGTATATATATATATATATATATTAATATAATATATATATATATATAATATTATTATAATATATATTTTTATAATATATATATATAGTATTAGATATAATATATATAAGGTAGTGCACATACGATCTATATACAGAGGTATATATTATTATATATATTAATATTATATATATACTGTATTATTATATTATGTATATATATATATATATATATATTATAATATTTATTTATATCTATAATATATATATATATATATATTAATATATATATATATATATACTATATATATCTATATTATAATATATTATATTTATAAATTATTATATATATATATATATATATAATATATATATATATTATATTATATTATATAATATATATATATTAATATTATTTATATATATATTATAATATAATATAAAATATATATATATATATATAAATTAATATATATATATATATTATATTATTATACATATATATAATATATATTAGCATATAGTATACCTATAATATCTCGGTTGACTATAGAGTTTATGTAAGTAAAATAACCTAATATTATAATGACGTAGTTACTTTTAAATATAATATAGATAATATATATATATATTTATATATATATATATATATTAATTAAATATATATAAAAACATGATATATATGATATATATATATATATATATGAACGAAAGTACCACCAATTAACTATATTTTTGGAAAAAAAAAATAAATAAAAATAAAAATAATAAAAATGAGCTGCAACTCTACAAACCTTTAAAATACTTCGCTTAATTTTTAATTTTAAGAGTGATATTGCTATTTTAGACATTTGCTAAAAAAGTTTATTTACGGAAATTATTGTCAGTTCCGGTCCCAATTCCAAGTTGGGCAGCAGAAAAACATTATAAGAAAAAGCAGTTTCAGTTTCCTGATAGATACTGTCATCAAGACTTTCAGACATCTCAACAGGTTCAATAATAACACCTGGACTGAATCTACTAGGTTAGATCAAGAACCGTTGTTGATTGCTTGGGCAGATTTCAACATACAGTACTTAAGTTAAGTAGCTACTGAGCACCTAGTTACACAGACAACTCACTCCATTTTTGTTCAGTGTCTAAATACTCTCTTCTATCAAAATCGAACCAGTTAGTTTGTTTATTGCAAGTCTTTCTGAGGGCTGATCGTAATGATTTTCAAAGCGTATCTCTGTTCTTTTTGTACATATCTGATTGACCACTAATTTTTTGGGTCTTATTATACTATCTACTATAAACCTTATTAAATCTTTTTATATACTCCTCTTTTCTTTCCCATACCTTATTCCTTCAAATATTACAACACTTATAACCACATCGCACAAAAGACTGGAGGCCACACCTGGAAACAATAGTTACAATCACCTATAGTGCAATCAATTGGATAGGCGATGAGTCCTGCACATTATACCTTACCTTAGGTTAAAGTAAATAGCTCCAGGGAACGCTATCTTTCCGGCCTTGGTGAAGAAGAGAGGATCCTTTCCATATATCCAGAAAGCAAGGGAAAGGTATTTTCTTAACTACCGTGGTATTTCTATTTATTTCAAATTTATTTTAATATTATCATAGCTCATTGTAAGTTAAATAGAGTTATTCTTTTGGCCGATTAATTTATACAACTCTAATTGATATAACAAAATTTGTAAAACAATAATAATAATAATAATTAATAATAATAATAATAATATAATTAAATAAAATAATAATAATAAAATAAAAAACCAATTAAATAATTTTTAAAATTCAATATAATAAATAATATAATAATAATATAATAATATGTTATAATTAATATAATAATAATAATTAAAAATAAATTTATTAAAAATAAATACAAAGTTGAAAGTGAAATAAATTGTACACACTATTGTTCCTCATATTATATAAATGATTTAGACCAAGACTTAAATGCAAGGTTTCTAAGTTTGCAGATGATACCAAAGTTGCCACCTCAGTTAGGAAAGTGAAGGATGTATAAAGATTCAAATGATCTTGATAAACTTCTTTGGGCGGGCAGATAAGTGGCAAATGAATTTTATAGTAAAAAGTGTAAGGTTCTTCCCTAGGTTTCTCAAATAAAGTTTTAACTACTTTATGAATGGGGTTTGGGCTTGATTCTGTGGACCAAGAAAAAGATTTAGGTGTGATTATGAACGCAGTAATTTGAAAGAAGCTAATCATCTGTGTTTGGAAGCTAGAAATAAAGCGAATAAGATGCTGGGGGCATAATAAATCGCAAAGTTGTTTACAAGAGCAAGGAAGTATAAGTAAACTGTATAATGTTAGGCCAGAAAAAGAATAGAGTATTGTGCACAAGTTTGGGCCCAGTATTTAAAGAAGACCTTAGATATGCCTAGAGCGAGTAAGACAAACGTTTAGGGGGCAACAAGGATGATTCTGTTTTGAGGTAAGAACTATGAGAAGAGGCTGAAGGGAGTTAGGAATTTTTCTGTAGAAAGGCGATTTCTCAGAGGGACAGATACAATCTATAAAATATTTTACATCTATTGATAATACAGAGACTAATAAATTTTTCATAGTAGAGCATGGACGGGTGACGCAGGGGGCAATAGAAAATTAAGAAGAAAGCATGCCATTTTGATGTAAGAAAGCATGCATCAGTAATAATAGGGTTGGTTAAATTTTGGAATGGTCTGCACAGGAGGTTTGTTGAGTAACTCGATTGCACATTTTAAAATGGGTGGATAGCGTAATGGATTGGGTTTGGAAGTACATATAAATATTTAGGACGGAAGCCAAATTGGCTGGTTTTTAGTTACAAGTAGTTATTAATGTTTGACTGCATGGTGACCATAACTTAGTTATTATGGCATGTGGATGGTTGAGGTATCATATATATATAATCATTATTTTTATTTTTCCTAAAATTGTGTGGATTTTGTTACGTTATTGACAAGCCCAGGGTGCTTTGTGGATTTGCATAAGCATGTTTGGTTAGTGGGTTGACTGGGACAGGCTCAACAGGCCCATGTGGCTTCTTACTCTCTCTATATTCTTAATGTCAACATATATGTTATACATTTATTTCACTTTCAACTTTGTATTATTCTTAATTTTAATTTTAATTTATTATTATTATTATTATTATTATTATTATTATTATTATTATTATTATTATTATTATTATTATTATTATTATTATTTTTATATTATTATTATTAGTCATAGAAATTATTATTATTATTATTATTATTATTATTATTATTATTATTATTATTATTATTATTATTATTATTATTATTATTATTATTATTAAAATTTTATTGATATTAAATACTTATTATGGTGTAGCTCATAATTTTAAGTGATCCTGATTTTGTTTATTATTATTATTATTATTATTATTATTATTATTATTATTATTATTATTATTATTATTATTATTATTATTATTATTATTATTATTATTATTATTTTTTGTTTTGTTTTATTTTATTTTGGGTCCATCAAGTTAATGTATTATTATATAAAATATTTTAATTTTAATGTTAAATTTTAATATTTTTAGACCTGATTAGAACATTAGAAATAAAAAGACAGTAAGAAGCCACATGGGCCCATCAAGACTGTCCCAGTCAAGCCAACAGAACCAATCACCAAACAACATGCTCATGCAAATCCACAAGGCACCCTAGGGCTTGTCAATCACTATATACAGAATATACACAGTCTAAAACATGCTCATACAAATCCACAACTGCTTGTCAATAACATATTTATACACAAAGTCTACAACTAAAATAAAAAAACTAAAAACTATATCTAAAGTATATACATGCTAACCACACTACAGCTTCAATAACTTTCTAGTAACATGCAAAACCTTAATAACTACAGTAACTAAGAACCAGCCAATTTGGCTTAGTCAAAATATACTATATGATACCCAAACCATCCATATACCTATCTAGTCCCTTCTTAAATGTTGTAATCGAGTTGCACTCAACAACCTCCTGTGGCAAACCATTCCAAAATTTAACAACCCTATTACTGAATGAATGCTTTCTTATATCAAGATGCCATGCTTTCTTCTTAATATTCTAATAATGCCCCCTGGTCACCTGTCCATGCTTTTCTATGAAAAATTTATTGGTCTCAGTATTATCAATAGATTTAAATATTTTGTAGACTTGTATCATGTTTCCCCCTCTGAGAATCGCCTTTCTACAGAAAACATTCCTAACTCCTTCAGGCCTCTCCTCATAGCTCTTACCCTCAAACCCAGAAATCATCCTTGTTTCTCTACAGTTGCCCTCTCTCTAGCATATCTAAGTCTTCTTTAAATAAGGGGCCCAAAAAAGTGCACAAAACTCTATTACTGGCCTAACATAGCTTTTATACAGTTTAACTTATACTTCCTTGCTCTTGTAAACAATATTGCGATTTATTATGCCCAGCATCTTATTAGCTTTATTCCTTGCTTCCAAACACTGATTAGCTACTTTCAAATTACTTCTTATAATCACACCTAAAAAATTTTCTTGGTCCACAGATTCAAGCCAATCCCCATTCATATCGTAGTTAAAACTTTCATTTGAGTAATGAGTAACCTAGGTGAAGAACCTTACACCTTTTTACTATTAAAATTCATTTGCACTTATCTGCCACCCAAGAATTTATCAAGATCATTTTGAAATTCTTTATACATCCGTTACTATTAATAAAACTGAGTGGCCACTCTTTATATCATCTGCAAACTAGAACCTTACATTTAAGTCCCTGGTTCTAAATCATTTATATATATATATATATGGAGGGCAAACAAAGGTTCCCCAGCACTGAACCCTGTGGACACCACTCTTCACTAAATATTTCCCATGATGATTTATCCATTTAGTTGTTACACCTTTTCTATTCCACAACCACTCTTTAATTAAACCATGTACCACTCCACCCCTATACCACATTGCAATAACTTCTTCATCAGTCTTATATGGGGAACCTTATCAAAAGCTTTGCTAATGTCTAAATATATAAATACCAACTGGAACTCCTCGGTCAATGCAGTCAGTAATGCATTCCATAAATTCTAAAAGGTTTGTCTGACATGACCTACCCTTTCTGAAACCGTGCTGGGAGTCATACAATACCTTGTTTTTTCTAAATATTTCTCTATATGACCTTTCAGTAACTTTTCCAAACCTTTACACCAGAGATGTTAGGCTAACTGGCCTATAATTACCCAAAATCTTCTTTACTACCTTTCTTATAAATAGGCCAAACATATTGCTGTTTTCAGTCATCTGGTACCTCACCTAATGTTATACATCGCTTAAAAATCAAATACAGTGCCTTTGCAATGCTGGTACTACTCTTCCTCAGAATTCTACCATATATAACCATCAGGGTCTGCAGCTTTACTTGGATCAATATGGTATATAGTAAACATTTAATATCTTTTACATCAAATCAAATTTTGTAAATCCATTTGCTACATGCATTCAAGAACTATTAGTCTCCAAACTATTAGGGTCTAATCTTTCCTCAGTAAACACTGAAGCAAAATAAGCATTGAAAATGTTGTCTATTCTTACTTTTAAATTTATAAAAGCTAAAAAAACTTTCTTCAGGTTCTTATTACTATTCCTATGCTAAATTAATTTCTGCCTCTCTCTTGCCTTTCTTATTGACGGTTAAGTTTCATTTCTATTTTCCCTATTATTTTCTAAATCATCCTCCCTATTACTACCCTTGAATATTTTAAAACATCTATGCTTTTCATTGATTTTCTCTCTTATCTCTCTATTCCACCAAACAGTTTTTCTCTTTGCCACCCTAATGGGTTTATCTTTAAAACATACTTGAACTGAATATTCATTTAAAATTTGCTTAAAATGTTCCCACATGATAAAACAGTTTTGGGTCTTTAAAACTCTTTATCCCAGTCAAGTTGTACTAAGCATATGTCTCGAATTTGGTAAAATCGAAATTTGGAAATCTAAGATCTTTTCCTTTTTACTGCAATGGGCCCAGATATCAACAATCATATTAAAGTCTAATTATATTATTGGTCACTAATTATTAAATTCTCCTCAGCTCTAACCTCATCCACCATACTTTCATTGTTAGTTAATATTAAGTCTAATAGTGCATCATGTCTTGTAGGGTTCATGGACCATCTGGCTCAAAAAGTTATCTAGTATACAAATTATAAATACAGAAATACTGTACTGTGGTTCATATTAGGACAAGGAATTCCCATGAACTTGCCAGGAAAATAAATCACCCATTATGACTATTCCTTTTTCTTTACTGTGGCTTGCTGTCTCAATTTCTTTCATAATTTCTGCATCTAATTCTTGACCTCTGGCCAGGAGGTCTATAAAATGCCCCTATTCTATATCATTTATTGTACATAAGGATATCTACCCACACCGATTCAATATCATGATAAATTTTAAAGCAGTCATTAATACAGATTGAATATTGCTTTTAACATAAAGCGCCACACCACCACCCTTCTTTCCTCTATTTATGCTGGTATAAATAAAGTGAATTTCCGTCTATTTCATATTCCTGAAAGGAGTCTCCATACAATTCTTCATTAACCCATGCTTCAGTTATGCAAATGTCTAGATTCTCATTTATGGTATAACTAATCAGCTCATCTTTTTTATTTCTAAGGCTATGAGCAATTTGTGTAAAAGCATTTGATATTTCAAATAATGTCATTTTTTATTTGCTTATCCTCATTATTTAAACCTATAACAACACTATTTATCTCACCACTATTACAGTTTATCATTGCTATTAGTTCGTATCCAGATTTAGCCCATCACCCCAACTTTACCTAGTTTTTTTGATAAACAAGTCTCCAAACTGGTACTGAAAAGCCCAACACTTTTACGACTCAAGTGAACTTCCATCTGCTACAAAAAGATCTTTATCCAGAAATTCTCTCACAAAATCCAAAAACCTAATATTTTCTGAAAACTAATTTCCTAACTCTTTTCCAAATATTTACAAACCTAAGCCCTACTCCCCCATTCCTGACCTGCACCTAACCTAAGTTAAAAATCCCAGAAATCATGCACCTTCTTCCACTAGCTTTCATCTTCTGAATCACCTCCCTTTAATCTGCTATTAATTCTTCTGGCCTTCTATGTCCTATATCATTTGTACCCACATGCCAATCACATTGAATCGACATTTGTAGAACAATCTCTTTTTCTATCTATCCACAATCACTCACTCTGGCACCCTGGATAACATACTCCAATTATTCTTTTTATCCTTAGTTTTGAAAAGTCCTATCTAGGTATCGTATCATATAGTCTCTTCAATTAGCAATGCATCAGTCTTCTCTTTAGAAAACTAACATTACCCATTGGCCCTCTCTGATCCTTCCCCATCTGAAAGACAGTCGAACCTGTTACCGCAGGTCATAGGCTGACTGACTTTCGAGATCCTCATCCTCATCTTATTATTTCTATTTTCTACAACTATCCATTCATCTTGAAGACCTATTATCAACTACTTTATCCTTCTCCCTCTCATCTTCCTACCTAGGTGAACCACTATTCCTATCTACCCCTATATCCTACTCCCTCCTCGCCTCAACATCCTTACTTTTTTCCTAACACTTCCCTCCTTTCTCAACCCAAATACAAAATCTTTCAATTCATTCATATTTTCAATTAGTCTTGAAATCTCCTTCCTTAACAACGCATTCTCTGCATTCAATATACAAACAGGGCAGCTATCCACCTCTCACAGTCCCACAGTTATCACACAGAGCATACATACTTTAAATTATTATTAGCTTTAATAACTTGTACCTATTATTTTAACTACAGTTTAAATATCACTAAAGCCTAAAAAGAAATAAACTAATATCTTTAAAACAGGTTAAAAATTTTAACAAGCTTAAATCTAGCTTAGCCTAGCCCAGGGATATATAAAAATTATAAGGTAGGCTAACTGTAGTCTATGACTCAGGGAAACTTAATTTAAATTATCACCAAATTAAAGTAACAATTATTAAAGACTGTAATTAAATACAGAAAATCTATTTAAGAATCCAAATAAACCTCCACACAGAATACAGTAAATATCTTACCTATGCTAGCCTAGGGTTAGGCTATCAAACACTGACCTAGTCTAATAATAGTGCTAAATTAACTATAACAACTGATTTACTTAAAAATAAATACACAAACTATTAGCACCACTATTTATAATACAAAAAATCAACAGCACAAAAATACACAATAATTAAACAAATTGCACACTAAATGGCAGAGCACAGTCAGAACACAACTTCCTCTGACCAAGTCCACAGCAGGTTCCTGTCAGGTTAAAATGTTATTGATTTAATAAATGTTTTGATTTGTTATCACCATATATATATATATATATTATATATAATATATAATATATATATATATATATATATGCTATAACTATTAAGAAAACACATTTATATATATATATATATATATATAGAATATAATAGTATCTATACACATATATATATATATATATATATATATATATATATATATTATATATATATATATATATATATATATATATATATATATATATATATATATATATATAATATATATATATATATATATATATATATATAATTTTCTTTTTCTTCCTCACAGATTTGGGGTGATGTGCACAACATACACTGGAAACAAAATAGTTGAAGTACTAGAACATGACCCAAGCCCAAAAGAAAGCCTCCCACCCACCCTACGAGGTTATAGCAGAAAAAAAAATCCACCCTACAGCTTAACAACACTGCAACAGACCCGCAGTGTTGTATCTCATCAATATCCAGGTTCATCCCTTGGGTCAGGCCCACAGCCATGCCCATTCACAAAACAATACCATTTACTTTCATAAGAAGTATTCTTTTTGCTTCTGTTAAATTCACAAACCTTACATTCAGACATTCTTTTATTGAATCAATCTACTTTCCTTGTCTCCCACCTGTCGATTCCCAACACATTCACATCTTCATTGCTCAAGTCATTTGTAGGAATGCATAGATTTTGCTAGGTTTGTAATTTTCTCTTAAGTGAAAATTACAAACCTAGTGTCTTTCATGAGAAAGAAATGAATACCACGTTTTTATATTACATTTACTAGTCCATAAATATTTATTTAAAGAAATTACCAAAATATTTATAATAAACAAAATGCATAAATCCTACCTGATATTTTGTGGAATGCAAAATATTTAAAAGCCAATCCCTGAAAGTAATGTTATATATCAATGTGTTGCTACTTTCTGTTGTGAAAGAAGTTGCAGAATCATCATCAAAATTCTCCAGTAATTCATTATTAGTATTTGCATTTTCAAAAATTATCTAAATGCATTGGCAAATGTTTGTGAACCATTAAAGGAACTCATCATATCATCAAATTTAAAATAATTTTACCATTGATAAATCACAGATTAAAAATCAAATATTTTTTTTAGTAAAAGTATACATCTAATATATATATATATATATATATATATATATATATATATATATATATATATATATATATATATATATATATATATATATATATATATATATATATATATATATATATATATATATATATATATATAATATATATATATATAAAAAATATATATATTTTTATATTTAATATATATATATATATATAAATATATTATATCAAATAAATTATTTTTATATTTATAATTAATATATATTTTAATAAAATATATATACTTATATATATTATATATATATATATTATATATATATATATAATCCACAAAAATTTTAAATGTTTTTATGTTTAAACTGCTAAAATTTGTGTAAACAAAATTTTTGCATAAGTACATCAAATATTGTATATAAAGCCACGTTTCATTGAGATACTCAGTCAGATACAAAATCAGAAGTCACTCAGAAGAAATAGAAGACTCACTTTAAGATACTCTCTCCCGAGCTCCTCCAAATATCAAATTACAAGAAAACGCAGAATTCGAAAAGGGAGTCCAATTCAGAAAAAGTCAGTGACATCCACATTCTACTTATAAAGAAAAAGAGTATCTCAACAGTTTGGCAACTTTTATTACCTAACTCTTAAATCATTATCCAATTAATTGGTAATCCCGGAAGTGGAACACCCATGCGCCTTCTGATAACCCATCAGCATTTCACCAGTAACTTCTTATTACGATCGATCTTACTAACTCTTTCATCCTCACCAAGAAAGTTTGTCTCCAAAAGAAAACAACCAAAATGAAGAAAAAGAAAAAACTACATTAATACTAAAAATTCCAATCAGAACACTTCGAGAAGATGACTCAAACAAGCAAACATGTAAACAGCAAAATTACTGAGTAATTTGCTCGGATGGGAGTCTTCATCTTGTAATGTATACAACATGCTATATAGAATCGTTTGCTGCATTAGTCATTTTTCCCCATTGCAATGTTTGTCTTCCTCCCTCAGAATAGCATGGTGTATATAAATAGCCTGCCCATCAGTACAGTATATATATATATATATATATATATATATATATATATATATATATATATATATATATATATATAATATATATATATAATATATATATATATATATATAAATATATATATATATATATATATTTAATTATATAATATATATATATATAATATATATATTATTAATAATATATATATATAATATATAAAATATTTAATTAATAAGCTATTTTTCTATTTTATAAAAGGGCAAGGTGTGGAAATATTTATCCTTGCTTAACAAATGATAGATAACATTCCAACCAAGTTGCTTTTATTATTTTATTATTTATTATTATTATTATTATTATTATTTTATATATAAAAGTTGTGAAGGAATATATATATTATATATATATATATATATATATATAATATATAATATATATTTAAAATATATATTATATATATATATATATATATATATATATATATATATATATATATATATATATATATATATATATAATATATATAATAATATAAATATTATATATGATATAAATATATATTATATATATATATATTATATATATATATATATATATATATATATATATATACCGTATATACGGTAAATAAAAAGC
>JABUQX010027592.1:0-2500 GCA_015478945.1 Trachelipus rathkii | reverse complement strand
TAAATCTATCCACTTCATATGTCGATGACTTGACCGTTCATTCTCAACTCATATCAATTCTGCTCCCACTTTTACTTCTAGAAATTGCCTCTCGTCCTAATCTTTCCAATTCTATTCTCGCTGATCTGTTATAGGAATTTCAGGGTTGGGGTCGTCTCAACCTTTGAAATTTAATTCTTTAAAAAACCCAACTTCTACAAATCTCTCTCTCTAGGACACTTAACTTTTCTATCTCTTTCGACGTTCTCTCGTCTCTCCTCGTTGACAATATTAAACATCTTGGCTTAACATTAAACAAAAAAAATGTTTTGAATACCTCAAATCACAGTGGTTGCCAGGAGCGGCCTCAAAGAAACTGGAGTTCTTGTTTAGAGTGCGAGACTTTTTTTCTCTTCTCAGTTACTCCACCTATACCAAGGTCTCATCTGCCCTTGTATGGATCTGCTCTCATATCTGTGGGGCGGGGGCTCTGGTTTCATCCGGCTTTTGGATAGTCGAGTCAAGGCCAAAAGACTTATAAACTGTCCTGTTCTTTCTAGTTCACTTGACCCTTTATATTTTCGGCGCGATGTTGGTTATCCCTTTTCTATAGTTACTGTAGAGGCAAGTGCTGAAGGAACTATCCACTCGCGTACACCATCCTTTACGACGCCCTCGTTAGCACCAAGGGGGTGCTGTGTTGGCACCATGAGTTTTGTGTTGATGTTAGTAACTCCAGACAGTTCGCTGCGGTGCTTCTTCTTTCTGCACCTCTGTTCTGTGGAATTTCTTGCCTTCATCTGTGTTTCCTACTCAATTTAATTTCCCTCACTTTAAAGCCTGAGAAAAAGAAAAAAATGAGAAAAAGCGTTAGATGGATTTTTGAGGCGTTCAACACCCATTCCTTGAATAGGGTTCCCCCGTGAGCGGCGGTGACAAATGTAAAAAAAATAAATAAAATAAAATGTACTGTATAATGTATACTATATAGTTATTGACGATTATTAATATTAAGATTATAAAATATATAAGTTGAAGCCACATAGGGCTATCGAGACTGACAAAAAAAAAAAAAAAAAAAAAAAAAAAAAAAAAAAAAAAAAAAAAAAAAAAAAAAAAAAATACAGAGAAGTGGAAGCCGCCTTATCTGCAACCCATGGCAACAGCACTGATAGTGGACGATGGTGGCTTTTCAGCAAATAGACCTACGGAAGATGAGGGATTTGGATATTGTTAGACTTGATAAGTTTTCATAACCGAAAATTGCAATTGACATCTCATTCACCTTCAAAGGAATCACACCAGAGAACCTCATCGTAAAAACTGAAGAGACAGTCATCAAGGGGCAAAGATAATTCAAATTTGCAATCTGTTGAAAGAGGAGATTGGCTCTACGGAAAACATGAAGATGGCTGCCTACATAATGAGCAATCCTTCATGCTGGTGGCATGAAAATGGGCCAAGGTTTTCATTATTATCGTTGCTTGCAGGCAAATAATTTATCATCACCTCCTTCATTCAGTCGAAGAGAGCGTAATTAGTGTAGGTTAGGTAGGAATGTAACACCCCAAAAAAGGAACAGTCTCTCGCCAGATACTAGTGAAAGCTTAATGTTTTTGCATCACCATTTGTGAATTTTGGAATTTGAGTATTGAATGATATTCATCATATTAAAGGAGTATCTTATTATGTCATGTTTGAGTAAAAGCGTTTTTTTATTTTTAACTTTTCGGCTGATTAATTGAGTTCTCTTCTTTCATTATTTTTATCTTTATTATTATTATCAGTTAAAGAATCTTCTTTGTAAATTGTAATCATGTCTAAACATAAAAGTAGTTAGCCTAAATTTGTTATACTTACTTTGAAAATGGAAATTGGAATATTTTTTTAAATAAAAAACACAACTATAAAAAAGTTATAATATTTATATTTGCAATTATTATTCCTAAAAGGTACTATTTTAATTTATGAAATAAATAAATATACTTGGGCACAACCAAATATGAAATTAAAGACTTAATATTGTTTTTTTTTTTCTGGGAATTGCAAATCTTGAGTTGCCAGCAGTGCACAAAATTTCTATCTTTATTACTGTGTATTTATTATATTAATTTAAAGTTATCGGTATCGGTATACGGTATCGTATCGGCCCCCTAAAAAACTTGGTATCGGTATCGGCTCTTTTCTGGTATCGCGTACATCCTAATATATATATATATATATATATATATTATAAATAAGATATTATATATATATATATATATATATTATATATATATATATATATATACTATATATATATATATAATATATATATATTATATATTTATATTAATATTAATGTTATCCTTTAGGAGTAGAATTAGTATAATTGTAATATATATAATATAATATATATATATATATATTATAATATATTATATATAATATATAATATATATATAATATATATATTATAATATAATATATATATATATATTATATATAAATAAATAATTATATATATATATATAATATTACA